>CM034540.1:40578756-40666256 GCA_020002185.1 Paraescarpia echinospica | reverse complement strand
GTGTCACGCACAAAGGACCGTCGATCTGGCGAGATAGCTGGATCCAAAGCCGGTCATTTCGAACAAACAGAAACAAGACACTT
Organism: Paraescarpia echinospica; assembly: GCA_020002185.1. NCBI lineage: Eukaryota > Metazoa > Annelida > Polychaeta > Sabellida > Siboglinidae > Paraescarpia > Paraescarpia echinospica. The sequence goes on along the minus strand of CM034540.1, from coordinate 40,666,173 downwards.
TCACAACTTACGCAAGGAACATTAATTTTCGTAGTGTCGCCTCTTGAGTGGTCAGTGTCTTTGTCGCAAGTTGACCCAGTTACCACGACGTGTGACGTGCACCGCAGCAATTACTTTACTGTGTGGACAGGGGCGTAGAACGCTCAGCAACGCGGCGTAAGCATGGATAAGATCATTGGGGTAATAGGCGGGGTGCCGCAGTCGAACTCCCGCAATGATGACGATTTCTCAGATCGTCTCAATCATCGCTTCACGACGGCCATCATGATCATGTTTGCTATTGTCGTCAGTACGAAACAGTATGTCGGTGAACCGATCAGCTGCTGGGTCCCGGCCCACTTCACGGGCAGCCATGAGTCCTATACGAACGACTACTGCTGGGTGCGGAATACGTACTATCTACCATTCGAAGAGTACATCCCTAAGGAACACGAGAAGGACAAGCGTCATATGATTCCATACTACCAATGGATGCCGATGATTCTACTCGTCCAGGCTCTGATGTTCTATCTGCCCATCATGGTGTGGAGAACCCTCAACAAGAAGTCTGGTATCGACGTGAACAACATCGTCGAGGCGGGAGAGAGCTTCCAGAGCGCAGAGAAGGCGGCGAACAGGGACGCGACGCTCAGCTATATGACGAAGCAAATGGACCGGTGAGTATAGCGATGTAGCGTACAGGGCGTGGACAAAGACACGTCACACCATTGCAAAAATGGTTTCAAAGCCGCTAGCAGTATGTCATTAAAACATTTTTATTAACTAATTTATTGATTATTTTTTTATTTATATGTACATACGGACATTCCACGTGTATGCCTAGGTCTCATTGTTCAGAGGTTATTACACTGCATCTCGTCAGCAGCAATCAGTCTGGGCAATAATCTCGCCGTTCTCGTCTACTCGAGTCTAGCTCTAGCGTTCTATCATGTCTGCAAACAGTTGGCCAATTGTTCGTTCCCGTATTTGTCACACGTGTATCTGAAGTTAAATACCCTCCTTAATTGTTATTCGAATTGTTGCATTAACTGTATTCAGCAAGCCAGCATGGCTGATCGTAAGTGTTGACAATGGCGCAGCAATAACCAAGCTTGGATTATGTCGATGCGAAGACGGTACCATGTTTCCTTTGTGGTTGCACGTCATCTTAACGAATTCAAGCTGCTGTCACAGAGTTGACCCAATATCCAACGATAGCACAACTTGCTTTTTAGCGCTATTCGCACTCAGTGACATTTACATTATCAAAAACAAACAAAAGAACTATCGTTTCTGTAAAAAACACTCGCACTAAACCAGTCAAATACGCAGCCCAAAGCATCCTACAGATCAATTTGGACCTTGATCGGTTAAACCGGAAGATAACGCTCAGTGTTTGTGTTATTAAATATTACAAAAAGGCCATCTTCTTCTAAATAAGTGCATAGTCGTACTCTGGAGCATTGACGCACTGTTATGATTACAGGCATAATTATATAATATTGACAAAGTTGGTGGTTATATACAACATGCCTAAAATAACTGAAATACAGTGTATACTTATTAATGACAGGGTCTATGCGATAATCATTATATTTATAAACAATAACCTAATTTGTGTGTATGTGTGAGTGCGTGCGTGCGTGTGTTGATGGTGTGAAGTGCAATTTGTATACGTCAATGGCTGTAAATCACAATCTGGTGTAATAGCATCCTGTTACTGTATACGAACTTTTTCCATTCGAACCGGATCTCGGGGTATTTCAGACAGGGTAATGGCGTAATGCTGCCAAGGAGCGAAAACATAACTCGATAGGGGCATGTGTCGTTGCGCAATTTCTAAGCAAACACAACTGCACCAATATTGCGTAACATGTATTAAATATAAGCATCTGTATTAAACAGCTCAAAATAAAACGCGGTAAAATAAATACAGTTCTGCTATTATTATTTTTCTGTATTACAGTTTTGTCAATACGATTTATATTAGGTCAAACTGATCGTTTAAACAAAATTCAAAGAATTTCCTAGTCACTATTCAGTGTATTCACCATACACTTGGTATCTTACATCTGTGCAGTCATGCGTGAACGTCTTTCACGACGACACACGAGACAACAACGAGTTTCTTGACGGGATGTCTACGCGGTGCGTCTCGGCATAATAATGAGTCCTTTCAATGGCGAGATATCTACCCTCTGGGGCGGGGGAAGGGTCACTCCGATAACTGTCAATCAGATATGGTGGCAATGCTTACAATTTTGAATATATAACTTGTAATGAACACGTTGGTGTCACCTAAAAACCTATATTTTTAATATTGCATATCCTCCTTAGCTTATTTGCAATTCCATCCATCTGTTGACGACTTTTGCTCTGTACATTACAATGAGAACGCTTACTCCTTTTGATTTGTTGCGCCACTGAGCTAGGCTTTTTCGAAGATATTGGCGCTAAAGAAGTCACTTTATTATTATTATTATTATTAGTTACTAAGTTACTAAGCTGGCGTGTTTTGACCTCAAAAGCAGACATTGGCTTTGTACCGGTTCGCTATGAAATGAGGTCTGCAAGGGTCACACGGTCGTGGTAAACTGAACGGGAAAGGCTGTGCATCCATAACGGCACACCCTTGGTCTCGAATTACTCTCGGCTAGTCGGGTAGAACGTAGGAGGTTGCTAATTAGTAATTATACGTAACTGGTTGCGTGTTGCCAATGCGCTATCCTATTACTGTTGCCCCTATCTGAGGCATCCTCTCTCCATCAAGTTACAACGTAGGAGGTAAATTAATGCGAACCAGAGGAAAATAATGTAGCCACAACGAATCGTCGTAGTACGTAACAAAATACTCGTCAAGGAAACTCACCATTCCACAGCACGTCATAATACGTTTTGAAGTAATAAATGCAATATGTTTCGGGTTTTTTCAAAACTGGTTTAAAACCCGGCATACACGTAACGACGCGACTGAGTTTAGTGTTTTTTATTTGCGACTTTTTTGCGAAGATGCGTCGCGTCGTTACATATATGACCCCCTCGAGGGGCGCATACATGTTACGACGCGACTAGCGTCGCGACAGGCAGCTGCGACAGGTTGATGCATGCACTATTGTTGGTAGCGGCTGGGACTGCTGCCATTGCCTAGCGGAATCCTGTGGGACTATTAAAAAATGGCGGGGTTGTCTGCTCATCAATGGCGAGCTATGACATTAAGCTGCACCTGTCATTCATTTGTCGTGGAATCAAACAAACAAGGCCTCTCCTGCCAGAGATCTATGCATTTTTCTTCTAAATGTTCGTCCCAAACAATGGTTGCGCAATTTTCTGGGACAGTCCCGTGGCTTCTAGAAAGCTCTTGATTGGCTAAGTGCTTCAAGCACTTTTGGAATCCGGTTGTACCGGCATACACGTAACACGCGACTCGCCAATGGCGGTTTGTCTGCGACTACGTGGTTTAATATCAGGCATGTTTTATATTCTACGTCGCGTTAAAAAACTGGACAAAGACTGCTCTCAAAACAAGCGTCGTGTCGCAAGGGGGGCATACACGTAACGAATCAGAGTCGCAGACGCGTCTAAGACACTAAAACTCGGTCGCATCGTTACATGTATGTCGGGCTTTACTCACTCATAATATGCACAAATAACACAACTAGCGTTTACAATTATTTACATCCAGAATGGTGAATATATGACGCGCCTCTTCACCCGTTTAACAAAGCTAAATGGTGTATCCCAAACAACCGTGTTAAGTACTTCTGTACAGAGTTGTAGTAATGTATATATCTATAATAGCAAGTAAGAATTTCTATAATTGCAGTAGACACGTCCATTATGTTCGTCGTTCATGCGCCTAGTATTTAACTGCGCGCTTTGTGTGTCTGCAAAGCTGTTAATACTATTTGCACGCGCACGTTCATGGACATTTACAGAGGATTTTGTATTATTCGGTCTTTTCACCATACGTTTGCCAACTTAAAAGTATCAATAAAAATATCAATAGAAATAAAACTTGCACACATCAGCACTATTTGAGTAATGACATTTGGAATTGATATATCTTATATAACATCACAGCAACAACCACAACATGAACAAGCTAGGCCATCAATAATTTTGCTTCGCCAAAGAAATATTATTCTGTTTCAATAACTGTGGTTGCATTAAAAAGGTGAAAACACCAAACTGGAGATGATATTAATGGTCTCAAAGATGGCAAAATAATCGGAAGAAGATTATTTTCACCAACGATGCACGCAAAAAACGTACTAATAAAGTAAGAGTTCCGTGTTTGTAAAACACTGACTTTAACAACACAGAACACGACGCTGTTTGCCCACTGAGTTCTATTAAATCTAAGCTAATCCGCATTTAGCTGCTTTTTATATACGAGGGGATATTTGGCTTGATTTTCACAAATGTACTGCGTATAATATTATGTCAAGCTTCGCGAGGCTACGATTCTACTGCAAAATTAATGTCTACAGTTGTCGATGATTGTGTTCTGCAGATACCTGTTGAGTCACGAGAACGGTCGCGGAGGCTGCACAATCAGTCTGAAGCACATCGTCTCGCGTACCTTCTGTGTCATGTGCGGCCGCCTCAAAGGCAACTACCTCGTCTCCCTCTACTTCTGGGTGAAGCTCCTCTTCATAGCCAACGTCGTCGGCCAACTCTTCTTGCTCAACACCTTCCTTGGCACGGAATACAACATGTATGGCATCGACGTTCTCAAGGAGCTAGCCCGGGGCGTGGATTGGACGCAATCTCCGCGCTTCCCCCGCGTCACGATGTGCGACTTGAAGGTACGGCGGCTCGGCAACGTGCAGCGCTACACCGTCCAGTGCGTGCTGCCCATCAACCTGTTCAACGAGAAGATCTACCTATTCCTCTGGTTCTGGATGGTCTTTGTCGCCACCATGTCCTGCCTGAGTCTCCTAACGTGGGCGCTACGCTCTATCTTCCGTACCGACCGCTCGCGCTACGTCAAGAAACATCTCCGTCTGATGAACAAGCTTGATTCGGAGAACGACAAGAAGCTGGTGCTAAGCTTCGTGGAGAAGTACCTCCGACAAGACGGCGTCTTTGTGATCCGTCTGGTCGGCCACAACACCAACGCCATCACCGTCACGGAGTTCGTGTGTTCACTGTGGGACCTATACCGTGATAAGCATATGGACCGCATCAACTCGGACGAAGCAGGCCCAAGCGACAGCGTTTAGTGTTATCTCATCTCGTTTGGCATGCTAAATGGAGGCTCATTGACCAAGGCATGCGGGCGGCAAATTCTTAACCGCAACGTGTATTCCGAGTTTCGAGACAAAGTTGTCATAATAGTACACTAGGGTGCTGTTTGTGGTGTGGGTTTGGATGGAATTATAACGTACCTTGAAATAATTAATCGCCAATATGCACTGGTCTTTGAACACTCCGTTAACTGATGTATTCGTGTTGCATCGACGAGAGAAACTGTCTGTCTAGTGTGGTGAAATATTTCAATTATGCATGCTCCAACTTCCGATGCAACATTAGTGTAATACGTTTTCTTTGGTTGTAACGCGTGATTCAAACGCTGTGATTCGGTAACGTTGTTGAGCAAGACAATGATATGGTCTGAATTCCAATCGGATGGTCAGTACTCTCGAAGCGTTATTGAAAACCAGTCGGCCTATTACAAAATTACGATTAGAAACTCTCTAGATAGCTCACACAATAAAATAAGTAGTGATGATGTTAGAAGTAATTCCCGCTTCAGAATGAAGGCCGAAAGATCGTAGAGTGTTTTCGCTGTGACACCTACGATTTATAGGTGGCTAGCATCCACCACAGCTCGGCCACGTGTCATATACACAATTGTTCTCAAAACGAGGCACTGCCAGATATCTGATATCTGCCAAACAGTTCATATAATTATGTCCTGGTGAGAATGCAGTTCAGATTGCCGACATGCTATTCGGTATTTTGTCACAATCGAAGCTGCCATCTTTAACAAGGTTATGTTTTATAAACAAGACGTTCATCCGTAATCGTAAGCGTAGCAATTGAATTGTCACAGGGATTACAATGCCATCTTCCGAATTATTGTAAATGGACTGGAAGCAATCGTACGATTTTGTTGTACTGCAATCCAGTTATATTTAATCCTATAGGGTTACTATTTTTTTCATTTAGTGCTTTTTCACGGTAAATACCTATTACAAGATAATTTATTAATGTGCACAGCTGGTTACGGGACCAAAACCCCAGCTGTTTAATGTTATTTTGCTGTGTGTAGCATTCCATATATATATATATATAATTATCAACTAGACAATCCATCATATTGTGACCTTTTTAGTCTTTGTTCAAATTTCTGCAATTTGAGGTATATCTATATTACTTTCTTATTGAACCATTTGATCAGTATGACAGTGTGTGCATTCTTATATCACACGAATTGTGGCAAATACGAAATTATAAATGCTGCAATTAAACATACATCGAATGCGTTCATCGGTTCGAATAAAATATCAGTGTATTCTTCCTGTCTTATTAGACTGTGCATTACTGTTTTGGGAATATATATATTTATTAATAAAAAATCCCGACCACTCAATTCTTATACATGTTACTGAAAAGAGCTATTAACTGACGCACAATCGGCTCGGTTGGTAAGTTGTCTTGACGCAAACAACAACGTGTTGTTTGCTTCAAGACAGCTTGTTACAACACGTTGCTGTAAATTGGTGTTTCCTGTTGAATCTGCATTTCAATTAATTGTCGCAACTGTTATTTTTGCACTGGTGCCATGGGACCAAAGCGGCTTGTGCTGCACGAAACGGTAGTCACGTGTATTGATTAACGTTGTTGTTTGCCGGTAACGTTCCAAATAAACTTGTTGTTATATATGCACCATATATGGCTACATATTTTAGCTACGGAGTTTCCAGTTTAGAGCATTCCACGTTCTTGTTGCGAATAGTATATTGCTCCAGTTCACTCAGCTGTGTGAATGAGTACCTGGCTATAGACAGTGGTGGATATTTGTGTACGAATAGTCTTCGCGCATTAATTGCAGCGTGGCTCGATGCTTTCCAGAGACGTCGAGATGGTGTTCGAAACTCCCTTTACTGCCAGAGAGTAAAGTGTAAAGCGCATTGAGCAGTCCTGAGGACTGGATACTGCGCTATATATGAACTTTTCTTTTACTGGTTAACCTTCCCGCTTATGCTGCCAATGTAGTGTACTGCACAGGGACTCAGATATGCACCATTGTAATAAGCACTTGTTGTGTTCAGCAATACTTTGTATTTATGTATTGTCTTGTAATGACATTGCACACTTCAGAATTTGAATTCGAATGCATAATGTCAAGACATGACTTATACAGTTTCAGTTGTGATTAGCTCTGTTATATTTCTATCATTGTCATCTGAATAGTTGTTTGCAATGACCGCTGTGCTCTATGTTCCGCGAATATTTTCTTATCTTTGTAAACACGTGTGTGTTTTAAATGAAAAATGTTGAACCTGGCTAATAATGTTTATGTTGCCTAAATATAATAATATACATTTTTTAAATTGTGAAGTCAACAGCGTGCCTGGTCGTAGTTTGTTCGATATTTTGAGTGTGTAAAAAGTTAACGAAAACATACCAATGGTGTATGTCCGTAGAATGTGTGTGTGTAGCCGCATGGTAAAGTAACGACCTTGTCCGTGACGTATACTCAGTCGGCAGTTCGTGAGATTTGCCACACGTTAGCTTGGTAGAAAAATGACTGTATTGTTCAATATATATACTATATTCTTTATATGCAATTATCTTTTTGTAAAAACTAGGAAAACCGAATAAAATTCACAAACATTATATTGTTCGTCCCTTTTCAGGAAACGAGTTCGTTTTAAACCGACTAAACTGATGGAGTGCTCCAGCACGACTGCACATTATATTCTCCGTGAACCTATGCCCTGTGGTGATATTGTTATGGAATTCTTATTGAACTTCTCGGTGAAATCAAAAAGTCGACAATCAAATCATCAACAATCAAAACTCTGTCCGTCGCCACATCAACTAATCAGAACCACGCGCGCGCGCAGAGAAAGAGAGAGAGTGTGTGTGTGTGTGTATGTGTGTGCATGCGTTCGTGTCTGCATGCGTGCGTGCGTGTGTTCGAGATTCGCTACAGCCTAGTTGTTATGTGCACTTGTTGGTTTATTTGAACACACGAGTTCCCACGAGTGCGACGTGTATGTTCAGAAATAGCGATTCTTATGTAATCATGTTATACGACTCCGTCAAGAGTTTATTTGTTTACGCAAGCATGCCATCGGTCAAGGAGAGTTGATGCATTTCAACTCGACTAAATAACCGTGCTGGCAACTATCGCGTTTATTTAGCGTGTCTGGATGACAGATCGCACCATAAATGGTGTCGTCTATATTTTATACGTATAGACCCATGTTCAATATCTGACGGTGTTAAGAATTAATTTTCTATTTTAACCCCGGTGTTGCGCTGTGGCACAGTGCGTGAGTTTCGGATTCTCAACCGAGGGGACCGCAGTTTGAATCTGTTTGGCTATTGAAGCCTTTTAAAATCCTCGGTAATTTCGTTCACGCTGCTATATTATAGAAATTATTTCCTACTAATTGGGATGGATGTTTGCGATCCAACAACGTGAAGGAATGTAAGATGGGTGTGAAGACGTCTGCCGGAGCTGAAGCGTTTAGAAGTGCTAATGATATAAGATAAGACCTGGTCGCCGTGTACCAGCTCCTACATACAACCGAAAACATCTCATCTCAAGTTGCTCATTTTGGTTTATCAGGGCAAAGATCGCCCCGAAGTTAAGAACTGAATATTGACAAGTTCTGTTAAAATTAATCCTCTTAGCCTGTTCCTCTACAAAACACACAACACCTAGTCAACTCTGCGTCATATAACGCACTTTTCCAGTTAGACGGTAACGTGCCAAATAGAATATGTTCATGTTGTGAAACTATGGAACTATCGAAGTTTTGATGTCATTAAAACGGAAAAAAAGTTGTGATTCGCGGTAACTTTGAAAATGCGCTGCTAACAAAGGATTGCTTATCAACCATGTGTGTTTATCACAGAGTTTGCATACACTATTGGCGACCAGTCACGTGCTATTTACGTAGGTGGACACGGGTTTGAGTGTCCACCCGGGTCGAGAGAGGTAACTGGACAGCTCAAACGCGCCGTGTTTGTACTTGCGCGACCGGGTACCAAAGGTTGTGTTTACATTAGCCGCCATGTTTGCTCCGTGGCTACACGTCTTCACCACAGTCTATCTCCTAAGGTTCAACAACAAGATGTGTGACGTATTATTATGATTACAGTCAAACCTCGCTCAGTAATACAGCCACCTCGCAATTAAGGTCACTCTAGAACAGTCCCAAAATATTTTTGTGACAGTAAGGTATAAGAAATTAGCCCCGCTAATTCAGTGTGTATGTGTGTGTGCGTGCGTGCGTGCGTGCGTGCGTGCGTGTGTGCGTGTATGTGTGTACTCCTTTTTGTAAATTTATTACAAGCGTATGTTCCGACAATAATGTTACGTTCCCTGTGCTGCCTGAGTTGTGCACTAATCGTGATATCATGTAATCTTTTTTTCGGCTAAAATATTATTTATTTATATAAAGTATTGTTTTCAGACAATTTGTTGAATTGGCAAGTAAAATGTTAACATTGAATGTAGCTTATGTAGGCATAACCGTTCTACTGTCGTGGTAACCGTTTATCGCAACCAAAGAACTACAGCGTATTTGGCTATCGTTATGAGATAAGATTAGCGCCACGGGTTAGACGGCGCACTGTGATCGTAGTCAATGTTTTAGTAGAACGTAAACAGTTTGACCCAAACACGAGTAGAACATACCATTGTATGCCGATATTAGTTGTGCTAGTGGCCGTGCAGCTCCTTTTTGAGTACGACAACAAAGTCAATTATTGTAAGATGTCACAGATGGAATAAGATGCCAAAAGTAAAAGCTTGCATTTAACTATATGTACATAGTGCTACTATTACAACTATATAATCAAGGTGTGTTTTACGACAATAAATATTCCAAGAACTCAGCAAACATTCCGTACAATACCCTGCATGCATAGAAACTTCGCAGCATTATCGTGGCGAGTTCAACCAAGCACGCTTCGTTTCAGAGCTGCACTTTACATGTTCTAACAAAACATTGTGTCGGTTCTCTGTTGTCTGCGGTAGCATACAGAAGAGGTTTGTGTTACCGTGTCTTGCTGCTACTGTTTTCTTTGTGAAAACACTTCTCGATAGCAAATTACTCAGTTTAATTGAAAGGTTCAGTTTGGATATTTGCACTCTTTAATGTGTGGTTGTCGCTGTAACTATAAACGTGTTTTCTTTCAGGCGAGGCTGTGTTGAACACACACAGCTTTAGGGTGATTCTCTCCACTTGGTTACAAAATGTCCGCGAAAAAAAGTCAGGTATTCTCCAATTAAAAGGATACGACAGATCTTCCCAAATATCTTCTGCGTTACCCAACACAAGACGGAGGACTGCCTTGTCAAATACAATCGTATAGTACCCCTATCCACAGAGGTGCCCGATTTGAACATAACATTACTGGGATTTAGACAATGTTTATTTTCTCCCCGTGTAATCGTTTCTAACTAGTTACGATATCCCAGGAGACGGGCTAGTCTTTGTTCCGACAAACCGTCTAAAACTCTAAATCAACGTAGAGTTTCGGTTTCTTGCATGGTTCTAAACAATGTTTAGCACACAATCGCGTTGTCTATATGTGAAAAACGAAGTCCTGTATGCATTAACTGATTACTAAAATTTAATAGACTCTCGAAAATATATTTAATAGTAATAATAATAACTATTATTATTATTAGTTGTAGTAGTACATCGCGTAATAGTAATATTAACTATCATTATCATCAGTAACCCAGGCGCACCAAACCACAGTCAATCGTTAGGCCCCAATTAAGCATTATTATGAAAGCGGTTCGCAAATGTCATCATCGATCAGAGCAAGAGGCCAATCAGAAAGTATAATGTGTTCTCAGTAATTCAAATTTTCTATATAACCACTAGTGTACAATGGTTCAAGGCTGTCGTTTGTTGTTAGTGTTACCAAAATTATCTCTTGGTTACTTAATATTATGAATAATAGGCAGTATTTATCATGATAATTTAATCCGTAAGTATAACAATCGATTCTTGAACCCACTTTTACGTAGGAAAAATGTATTATTTTTGAATGGTTACTGTTGATCCTGGAATTGATGGGATTAAGTTTAGCCTTACATGAAAGGATTAGACCGCCTCTGTATATGATACATGCATCCAATGTATTAACAATGGATTAACAGGTGTCCATATTGTGCGTGCATATGAGATATACAGCTAATCCTCTTGCTCATTGAACTTCGTGTGAATGAACGTTCGTGATTAAGGAGGCATATTCATTTAGAATCCTGCTGGTCGGAATTCAGTTCGTATTAAGAAACTATGAATCACCGAATACCAGGAAGATACAGAAGGAAAGTACGTCAGGAAATTCAGAGGTCAAACTCCGCAACCCAGTTCGTGGTCACGTATCCTCAAGTTCGTGGGTCTACGTTATTGGTCCAGGGTTCGTGTCTACGTTGTTGGTCCAGGGTTCGTGTGTCTACGCTATTGGTTTAGGGTTCGTGTGCATACGTTGTTGATCCAGAGTTCGTGTGTCTACATTGTAGGTTCTGTGTTTGTGTGTCTGCATTGTTGATTCAGGGTTCGTGTGTCTACGTTGTTGGTCTATGGTTCGCGGGTCTACGTTGTTGATCCATGGTTCGTGGGTATACGTTGTTGGTTCAGAGTTCGTGTGTCTACGTTGTTGGTTCAGATTTCGTGTGTCTACGTTGCTGGTCCAGGGTTCGGGGGTCTACGTTGTTGGACCTGGGTTCGTGTGTCTACGTTGTTAGCCCAGGTTTCGTGAATCTACGTTGTTGGTTCAGAGTTCGAGTGTCTAGGTTGTTGGTTCTGTGTTCGTGTGTCTACGTTGTTGGGCCAGAGTTCGTGTATCTATGGTGTTAGTCCAGGGTTCGTGAGTCTACGTTGTTGGTCCAGGGTTCGTGAACCTACGTTGTTGGTTCAGTGTTCGTGTGTCTACGTTGTTGGTCTAGGGTTCGTGAGTCTATATTATTGGTGCAGGGTTCGTGTATCTACGTTGTTGATTCACGGTTCGTGTGTCTACGTTGTTGATCCAGGGTTCGTGTATCTACGTTTTTGATCCAGGGTTCGTGTGTCTACGTTGTTGGTCCAGGGTTCGTGTGTCTACGTTGTTGGGTTCTCATGTTTGTATTCGTCGCACTAGGTTGGTGTTTGGTACCCATTTGTCGTAAGGTTTCGTAGCCCTAGATTTGTGCGATGCTACTTGGATGTTTATACATGGATGAAATATTATCGCGACATATAAAAATATATCGTACACGCGAACTTGCTTCGTCGATGAACAAACACGGTATAGAATGGTGAGAATGATTCGACGATTTGTTTTACCTTTTTTGACTGAGATACGTCGAATCATTCTCACCATTCTATACCGGGTTTGTTCATCGACGTATATATATATATATATATATATATATGACTTCCAAGTCAGCAGCAATCGTTGTTTGTCACAAAGAATTTAAAAAAACCTTGCATTTAGAAATAAACTTAAACATATGGCCGAGAACGGCAAAATCGCTACTATACCAAACACAGTTCGACAAATCAACACGAACCAGGGACAAATATGATTGTAACGACTGTTAATTTCATACATACTTTATTCAAGTCCTACATTAGCAAACACATTTAAAACGACCACGATTAGAGAGTCTTTAGCGATGTCCTGTTTTTAGTTTATCCTTACACGAATGGAAGTCCTGGTAAATATAATCCATGCATACAGTACATTAACACCGCGTGGTCATTGCACGGATTAAATTGCGACGATGTTGTACCAGCTTACGAGATTAACGTATAATCCTCTTAATTGTCGTACGTCCATAATTTGGGAGGCATGCTCCTTTAGACTTCACATTTAAATTCGTATTCGGACACCGTGATTCACGATGTATTCAGACGCCGTGAATCTGTGAACAGACTCACATAAAGAGCGGTCAACACTGACCGGTCAAGGGGTCATCCATACAATAATGGACACGGTGCAGCCTTGACGGCGTAACAAATCACCGGTCAAACTCCGTAACCCAAATCGAAACCGTCGCGCTGGCTAGTTGCCCGTGCGCGCGTCTTTGAAATTATTGAATGGGAGGTGACGCGGGGTGGGACACTGACGGTAACGTAAAGGTACCCAATGTCAACAACTGACTCGCGCATGCGCAGAAACGTCAACCGGATCAAATTTAACGCCGGAAAATTCGGCACAAATATGTGACTCGCCAGAGCGAACCGGGCATTAAGGCCTAAGTAGCACAGGCCTATTCTGCATTCGAGCCAAAAATAGCTGTCTTTGTCATGTCCCATCAATTATTGATTTTGGCAGAAATGCACACCTGATAATCTCACAAACAATAGACAATAATTGTGAGTGAAAATAACGTCGTTTCTCAAATGTCGCTCTATAAATGTGTGCTTCAATTTGAGCCATAAATCAGAAACTACTGAATACATTTCAACTAATGATATATTTGTGGAATCCAAAAAGAAATAAAATTATATTTCCCAATGTTGCTGTGACAGGTCACATTTGATCGTACTCTGCATGGTATAATAATAATAATATGTATTTTATATAGCGCCATATCCATAACGTTCATAGCGCTTTACATAAAACTAAAATATAAATAGTAAAAAATTAACAAATTTTAATTTAAAAAAAATATTAAGATGGTAATGCTGTGTAATACAGCGGTAGCTAGGCCCTATAGTGCATGCGCGTGTGAAATAATTCAGCGGTAGCTAGGCCCTATAGTGCATGCGTAAGTTGCCCCAGAGAAAACAGCTCACGTTGTGGAATGCGGTCGATGAAATCATTGACATTTGGAGAGTGACTGAGAGTCTAACAATGTTTCGTCTACGTACAGTCCTCTTCTTTGTTCTCAAATCTGCTTCAACAAGCATATGTACACTTGTAGCAACTACGTAGGTTCACCAATCATCAATCACCAATCATGAATTTCCCATAACCCGTAAAGATCGTTGGGGCACCACTGACCACTTCTTAACCAGCTCTCTCCACGTTTCCCTCTTCTCCACAGCCCTCTGGGAGTCGGCGAACTCCAGTCCCGTCCACTCTTTGATGTTGTCTTCCCATCTCTTTTTCTGTCTACCTCTTCTTCTCCCCCCTCTCACGGTACCTTGCAAGATGGTCTTTGCAAGGCCAGATGATCGTGAGACGTGGCCGTACCACTTCAGTTTACGCTTCTTGACTGTTGTAAGGAAGTCTTCGTAAGGTCCGATGGCTTGTTTGGTCTTGTTGCGAACGTCTTCGTTAGTAACATGGTCTTTGTGTGCTATGCGCAAGATCTTCCGAAAGCACCTCATTCCGTGGCTTGTGTCTTCTTCTGTAGATCTGCCGAGAGGGTCCATGTTTCGTATAGAAAGATAGTCATGACAAGGGAGCACATCAGCCTCATTTTCGAACTGACATCGATGTTACTGTCATTCATATGGGTTTCAACCTTGTAAGTGCTGCTATTGTCTGTGCAATCCTGGCAAGTATCTCAGGTTTGGAACCCCCGTCTCTAATGTTTGATCCCAAGTACTTGAAGCTTGTTACTGTTTCAAGTCTATGTCCGTTAACTTTGACCTCTGTGCTGGTGCTTTGTGTGTTGTTTGTCATCAGTTTGGTCTTTTCGGCGCTGACCTCCATGCCGTATGGAGTGCCTTGATGGAGTACCTTGGCGTAGGTTAGCACAGTCACTTAAACCGATAATGTATGTCATTTGTTTTTAATATGATGTTCTTAATACTAGAACAATTATGTTGAAGGCGTACTTCTGCCCACCAAATTGCGTTTAATAAGCCCGAAATAGTTCGCAATTAAAATGCTCCACTCGCAAAATGTTCAAATTGTAAACAAATATTCAAATTGTAAACAACCGCAATTGGCATTTATTGCGCCGACAGCCCTTCCAGCAAATGCGTTTGAAGTTGGGAGGTTCCCACACTCCTGATCTCAAATTGGGACGCAGAACAACTGATTAAGCGAATGTCTGCTAATTACTTAATCATTATCACCCTGGTTGATTTAGGGTAACGAAACAAATAACGTCATTTTAATATGACAAGCAAACAGATAATTGGGAGCACCGATACACTCAGGGATGACTCATCGTAGCCTTGCAAATTTACAGCAAGTCTGGTCTTGGGCGAATCTTCTGTATCCTCTAGAGTCTATGTATCCTCTGCTAAACATGACTGCGTTGGCCCGATGTAGTTCCGACGATGCAGTGACATTCATAGTGGGTGTCAACTGTCATAGCGAGCAGTGTAGGCAGTATAATGATGGTGTGATTTGTGTTGCGTGTCGGCGTTCATGATTCATCACGACTCCGCGACTAAAGGTCATAAATCAAAAGTCTGGCCGAGGAAGGTGCCGCGGCTCACTGCGACGTCAAAAGGCGACGCTGTCACGTAGTCGTCGCGCAGAGCAGTGATTCTATGATTAGTTTTAACCTGTGTGTTGAATTATGATGACATTTTGACCCGGCGTCGTGGGCCTAAAGGCGCGTGCAGGGGCCGGTTCCATGAAGCGTACTTAAAGTTACGCAATTACTTAGCGTCACGTGTTTGCGTAAACTCCTATGCTCGCTTATATAAAAAAAACACGTCAATTACTAAGACAATCATCTTAGCGTCAAGAACGTTCTTAGCCGGTTCATGAAACCGGCCCCTGGTGTAGGCTTACTAAAATTGTAATTGCTAGAGGACATAGCATCAACATAAATTTAATAACTTACGCAATTCTTTGCCAAAAAAACACAAAAACCAATGGAAAAAGAAGAACACTGAAATTACAGCAATTACTTCTGGCACGTCTGCACAATTAATGGGATCACGACAGTCCACTGTGCTTGCGCACGCTTGCCTACTCCTTGTTCGGGATGCTTTCGACCCTTTGTCAAAAATGTTGGCCCATAAGCGTGAGTTTGCAGGGGGACCATGTTTTTATTTGAGGCAAAACTGTGAAGTTTGATTGCAGTTTAAGCTGTTACTTGATTACTGATGAAATTGTATATTTCTACATAAATAGCAACATTTATACATACTGTTTAAATTAATGTAAATAACATTTGGTGATATATATTCTAATAGGCGTAGACAAAAACTAATTCGTTACTTGAACAGACAATGCAAATGTTGCGGGACCGGAGACATCCAATCACAACGTTTCTCCCAACTTGTTAGAAAGATATTTAATTGGCGGCTGATGTTGCAAGATATTTTATTACATCCCCTTTCTGGATGTCTGTTTTGAATTAACGCAGTCGATAACCTAACTGCGTCACCACTGACAGTGAATCTAGAATGCGGTCAGGAACTAAAGGGATGGGCATGGGTTTTTCTTTAAGTCAGAATGTCGTCTCTGAGGAGACAATGATTTAATCTTATACAAAAAACACGACGAGGCACAAAGACGTTCCTGTACTGCTTATAGAAAGCCATGACAACAAAAGCAAATTTGTGGTTGGTTTCTTTAAGTCCGTCCGGTTGAGAATAGTGAGAAAGGAAAACCTCAAGGATCGATGGAAACGTAGTAGTAGAAGTACTATTACTACTACTACTACTACTACTACTACTACTACTACTACTACTACTACTACTACTACTACTACTACTACTACTACTACTACTACTACTATTACTGGTTGTTTTTGTTGTAGCGTGAATATGTTGGGAGTAGTAGTGGTGGTGGTGATAGTAGTAGGAACAGGAGTAGAAATATGTCGTCATCATCATCACCATAACAATTATTATCAATATTATATACACTCCTGTACGAATGACAGAGTATTCGATTGTCATCAGATGCATATAAACACTTAACTGTCTGCAAGTATGCTGAAACAGCTACGCCATCAGAATTCACCTAACACGTGTAGACAAGGCCGTGACGCTGCATGCATACTTGTGTCATCTAAGTGCAAATGACTCGACCCGAGAGAGAGAGTGTGTGACGTTGTCACTACCAACAAGTAACCAGACACCAGTCCACACTGTCGCCCAGACACACACCTGGTTCTGTTCAATTGCGCTTTGTTCTGCAATACTTTCTGAACTTGTGCAATTCCGAAATAAAACACTCACTCACCAATTTGTGAATCAACTGCTTGCAATGCAAGGATGGTTTTACCCCATAACTTATGGTTTCTTACTGTTTTTCCTGGGTATTCGCTCCTGGGTGTCAGCTCGCAGTAGCGCAGCGGTAAGAGCTTCGGACTATCGACTGAGAGTACCCGGGTTCGAATCATGTGCGGCGGTGTCGTACCTTGGGCAAGTTGCTTCATTTCACTCAGCTGTATTGATGAGTACCTAGCTATAAACAGTGGTGGATATTTGTGTACGAATAGTCATCACGCATTAATTGCAGCGTGGCTGAATGCTTCCCAGCGAAGTCGAGATGGTGTTCGATTGAACAGATCTGCCAGGGAGTAAAGTGTAACACTGTCGTATATTATAGCAATACTAATACAGCTAAGCCAATCGCAATACCATCGCAATAGTAAAACTGTTCCCAATAGTGACTCATATGCTATCTTCCATCTGGAACCCCGGTTGCCAGGGTAGCTGGAAGTTGTCTGCGTCTCATTTTGGCCCAGAAACACAACACGGACCCCCTGTACTCGGCTTACAGACGCAGACATGTGTAATTATGCGTGACGGACCCGCAACCAATCCAGGCCGACGCTTCAGATGCATTGTCAAACATCTCAAGTTGTTTACTCCGAATAGCCCATTAATTATTTGCATAATAAAATAGTTTCGAATTGGTTTGTGCGCATGCGCTTGGGTATTTTATTCGTTCGGTGAATCAGTTAACGTTTGTTAACGTCCATCTTTGATTTGGTGTATATAAAAATGTTCCCTTTGATAGGCTGCTATTTACATTAATCCGTCCCTCACACAGCAGAGCCAGTATACATTGCGTGGACTGAGTGGTTATGTATGGTGATGTTGGGATGAATTTGGGTGGTGAATGGAAGCCCCATAAAGGCTTTTTTAAACTATTTCGAGCCATCTATATATGTTATCATGTTGGGATCATGTCCCGTGTTTGAACAGCTCGGGGGAGGGGTGAGGATGAATAGAATGGTCGAGGCCTATTTTTGTGGCGCTTGGGGTTAGATAGTATCTACAGGCTAGTGATCGGGTTGTTAGGCCTGGATCGCGATCCAACGAAAAGGGGTAATAGATTTAATGCTGAACCTTCTTCAGGATAGTTTATATGTATGCAAACAATTTCTTTTTGACATATCCAATACGTGATTTACCTTGTAGTTGTAGTCTTTCTTTCATCAGCGTAACACACAAATTTCATCAGTACATGTGACGTATTGCGACTTCGTACATGTGAGATTGTTCGTAATTGTCCTCGCTTCGATTGATTGATGTGTTGATCTTTCTTATCCATATGGCTTTTTGGATAAGAAAGACCAAAACACCAACCAAATTAATAAACCAATCTAGACGGGGGGAATTACGAACTATCGCACCTGTACGATGACGTCATGAGTCACACGTATTGAAGAGGTTTGTGTGCTATGCTGACGAAAGACTTCACAACTACAAGGTAAAATCACGTATTGGACATATCAGAAAGAACTTGTTTGTATAACAAGTGCAATTAATAGCGTTAGAAAAAAAGTTGCATCAAGTAGGGAGAATTCACAATATTCGAATTTGTTCAGAAGGAAAAGAATCACTTCTCATAGGGGCCGGGTTTCCATTTACCACGGGGGAAATTTACAACCTCACACCGGCGAAGTAATTCGCTCCTCGGAAATAAACTCTCACCGCAAAAAAACGTTCTACATATTGGTGCCTTCTGAGAAAGATGACGTAATGACGGATGGCGGATCTCTGCCGACTGCATCTTAACGAGTGTTGATATGCCGCCGGTGACGAAACACTAGAGTGTCAACGAACCCAAGTGACGCCACCGGCTCCAAGTAAAATAAAAGTCGTCCCTTTTTTCATTAGACTATGACGACATGGACACAGACACCTCTTGTCTTCACCGCGCCATGTAGAAATCAAAGTGGTGTTTTCGATGCTCCTGTTATAAAACAAAAAAGTTTCAGTGAGTGACGCGACACAAGGTTGTAGGAGATGTTAAATACCCTTTACAGTGCCTCTTTAAGATGACCCTATTGCTCTGATTCGTTCGTCAGGTTTTGGTGAATAACGCGAAGCTGCATGGTTGTTTTGTATATGGCAATGCGCAATATGGCGACGCCCTGATATTTACGATTTGATGTCACGGAATTGCGATGACTACCGTCAATAAGATATCGGATTACCACTATCAGCGCCGAAAATTACCAAATGGGAACAATTACTGATGATAGGTTTGGCGATTGTCGTACAATAATTTTATAGCTTATTATCAATCACACAATGGTGTCATCTAGTTCCGGTTAGTTTTCCGGGAAGCAATTGAGGACGCGTCGTTTAATGCACCGGGGTGTTACTGGAAGTAGGGACATCGTTTAACTGAGAACCAAGTTCGATTAACTGGTGTGGGTAATTTAAATGAGTAACGTTCATGTTTATGGAACTCTCTGAAACGCTTGCGTTGATCAACCTGTCGTCTGAATGGTGTAGAATTATAATCTCGGAGTATGGAATAAATTAAGTAACTATATATAAAACAGAAAATTACAGTACCTATATAAGTATTACTAATTTGTTACACTTGAATATGTGTATTATTGTATCAATATGGTGGAAACGCCAAATTACCGACAAAAATAGATTTGCAGTGAATGGCTGCAAGAATATGTTACGTATCTGCAAGTTAATTTAAATGGCGAATTTATTCACTGTAATTTGATCACTTAACTTTTTATGTTAGTTGTCCCACATCCGGAATGAACGTTATTGTGTTGTCCGCGGTGAGTAGGCAGCTGACCGGAAGTGTAGGTTTTGTAGTTATTCCTAGCATGTCGGCGACACGCGCACCAACAACAACGGACGAAATGTATACACATGGTTGGTTCTATTAATGTATTCATGAACACGTAATGTTAAAGGAATCTTTAAACATTGCAACCAACCTGGCAACTTGGTGAACTAGACAGCGCTACGATGAAACGGGTTTGAACTTCAATATCGAAATCTGACGCTTTGGGCTCCGGCTATTTCTCGAGCAGCTCGAGAAATAACGCGAACTCGGTCCGTTATTTGTCGAGCAGCTCGAGAAATAACGCGAGGCCTGGCTGTTATTTGTCGAGCAGCTCGACAAATAACGTCGATTTTAATCGTTATTTATCGAGCAGATCTGGACGTGCATGCATGTGCACTTAGAAATATGTTCAAGGCATCTATATGGACATACTAATTGTTTGAAGGAAAACCGACGCAGTCTAATCGTTTCGTGCCTGTATTTTTCCGTTGTGATGGGAAAATAAAGACTTCTTGTACGTCGAGCTGCTCGAGAAATAACATAGTTCATACTTTGAGTGCCATGTTATCAGTTGTCACCATTTCTGATACAAAAATGAAATATATTACAACATGAATTACATCATAGTCAAAATATAAGCAACATACCGAATTACGCACGCACGCTCACATAGATTAAAAATGTACAAATCACAAACATTATAAAACAGACAACTAGGCTGAAACATATGTCAGTTTACAATGAGAAAGTCAACTGAGAAAGTACTTGTAAATATTTCGGCACGTCTCCACATTTTTCTATCCAATGTTATGTTTGTGTGCATAATTATAAGTTTAATGACTAATCAAAATATTTATTTTCATGAGAAAGTTCAACCTGCAACTGCATCATTTGCCGTGTTCCTTTGATCACAACATTACCGTCATATGGATGTATGAATTACTTCCACTCACGTTTTTATTGACGTTTGTAATCCCGGCTGAAGTAAACTGTAATTTACGCAGATGACGTCATGGCATGCTGTTTGGCTGTGTACACGTGTTAACATATATGCCGTGCAGATGGATTGTATAAAAAACATTGCTAACTTATCTCCAATCATATATAGTTGTACATATGTCGACATGACAAATCATTTAATTAATAATATTATCATACAGGTGTAACCTTGTTTTTAAGTGTACTGTACACTTAGTAGAATGAATCGTACGTTGTCACATACCATAACAAACAACAAGGCAATACTATTTTTTAATAAATTTATAAACATCCACAATCAAAATAATAAAATAAAATGCATTTGTTTATACGCTATCATTTTTGTAATTATTTCCATTGTCATCAGTACAAAAAGCAATAACATACCATTACAGTACACATCACACTGGACAAAAAATAATATATCTGTTCATGTCAAAATTGCATGTGATATTGGGCTTGAATTCCTTGGAGGGTGCTGAAGCGTTAACAGAAGGTATACCTACTGCCATTATGGGTCAAGCCCAAGCCACAAAATACAGAAACTATATATATATATATATATATATATATGTATATATATATATATATATATATACGTTTGGAGCCGGTTCGTGGTTGAAAGTGGAAATTAAGGTGACTTGTGCAAGTCCGACCCGTCATCCAACGAAAAGTGTACAGAATTGGGTTGAATGCGAGAACTGTATGGCCTTGTGGTAAAAGGTGTACAGGTCTAGGTTTGACGTGATGCCAAGCGATAAAAGTGTACACGTGTAGGCTTGAAGTGATGTCAAGCGATGAAAGATGTATAGGTGTAGGTTTGACGTGATGCCAAGCGATGAAAGGTGTACAGGTGTAGGCTTGAAGTAATGCCAAGCGATGAAAGGTGTACAGGTGTAGGTTTGATGTGATAACAAGCGATGAAAAGTATAGGAATTGGAATTTACTGCAATTAAAAATATAATCTGTAGTTCAGAATAGTCTTGAATTTCTTTTTCAAATAACCTTGAACAGTCTTGACATCCACATCTCCAGTAGTTTACGAGGACACTGGTAAAAGAAACATCTCCATTTCCTACCAGAACGAACTAATACACGCACAAAACGATTCAACAGCGTTGGATTTACTTCAGACCATTAGTACGTCCACGTAGATGCCTTGAAAATATTTCTAAGTGCACATGCATGCATGTCCAGATCTGCTCGATAAATAACGAACGAAGTCGGCGTTATTTCTCGTGCAGCTCGACGAATAAGAAGTCTTCATTTCCCATCAGAACGGACAAATACATGCACGAAACGATCAGACTGCATCGGTTTTACTTCAAACAATTAGTATGTCCACGTAGATGCCTTGAAAATATTTCTAAGTGCAAATGCATGCACGTCCAGATCTGCTCGATAAATAACGAACGAAGTCCGCGTTATTTCTCGAGCAGCTCGACGAATAAGCAATCTGATTGGTTATTACAACTTCCGGTCTGCTCGATAAATAACGCGAAGTCTGACCGTTATTTCTCGAGCTGCTCGAGAAATAGCCAGGGCGTTTTTAAAGTCCACTTTGAATGGTGACGCTCGTTGTAATTATAACTGTAATGATAACACGCGTTGTAAGTCCAACTGGAATGCTATACGTGCGTTGTAAGTCCAACTGAAATGCTGAAGAACGTTGTAATTCCAGTTGGAATGCTGACGCGCGTTGTAAGTCTATTAGGAATGCTGACGCGTGTTTTAGTCCAATTGAAATGCAGATTGCGAACGCACGTTGTAAAACCATTTGGCGGGCGCGTTAAAAGTTCAGTTAGAGAGCTGGCGCGTGTTTAATTCCACTTGGAAAACAGATACGTATATGTAATCACAGGACAACTTTTGGTGATAGATATACAGTTTCACATTATATATAGAAATAACTTAAGTTATATAATAGAAAGTGGCATGAGAAGCTGAGAACATTTCATTACAAAGCCTAACGAACGGTTGGTTTAAATATAAAAATTATGAGTTTATTCTAAATTTGTAAACTAGATAATAGGCTATTCCCACTTCGGTGACCAGCTAATTGGGAACAGATGAAACCCATGACGTCAGCCTTTCTGTGAAAATGGCGCTGTCCATACAGTTTCAATATTGTGACTCCAACAATTATATTCGAGTAAACGACTGGCATAATATTCTTAAAGGTAGATGCAAATGTTTAGTTTATATAAACTCTTTTATATGCATAGATCTACACAATTACATTGTGTTTTTTTTACAGTGCAATTATGCATTTGCTGAACGCAGTTGGTAACATTAACAACGTATCGGGCTCGTAAGAGGGGCAAATCGCTACAAAAACCTCGCACTTTGGGGAACAGTTATCATGATTCAAATTGGATAAACGAATACGGTAAAGTGAGATCCAATAAGATTATTATGCTAGCAAACGTTTGTGCTAAATTTAGTCCATGCAGATGGACACAAAAGCCTCTGTGTGGAGAGGACGAAATGCAGACTGTTTACCATACTACTAGAATTCCCTTCGCGTCAGTGAGAATACATGGCAGGCGTGTCTGTCCCGAGACTCATGTCTCCTGGCTGATGACTCGTCGGTCACCACTTTGACGGGACCCAGACTTCCATAAACCCTGAACTCCTCGACCTTGTTTATCATCCATCTTCCGTGGCTCGAGAGGCTGTGTCAGTCGTTTCTACTGAGAACGACTGAATAAAGCGCGTCTCAGCGATGACGTTGAAATATGTCACATATGAGTTATGGGAGATACGATTTGTTGTGGAAATAGTTACATAGTACCAGCATGTAATATGCGATATTACAACAAGTTGTAAACAAAGAAACCTGCATTTTAATATTTTAGAGAATAGTGAACAACATGCCTCTTGGGGTTTCTTAAAACGAAAATATGTTGTCAGCTCTAAACTTTGCAGTGGTGCCACATTATACATATTATTATATATATATATATATATATATATATATTTAGAGAGAGAGAGAAGAAGAAGAAGAGAGAATGTATATATATATATATATATATGTATATATATATACATATATAGAGAGAGAGAGAGAGAGAGAAGAAGAAGAAGAGAGATAATATATATATATATAATATTCTCTCTCTTCTTCTTCTTCTTCTATTCTACATATTAATAATGATACTACAGGCTATTGCATGGAAGTGAAATTAAAATGGACTTGTTGGATAGATCTAAGTAGAAGGATAGGACTACGTACAAGTACTCAATCCCACTCACAGAACGTGGGAGTTTCCCAATGTTGACTCTGCCAGTCGTTGACTGCCATGTTTCTAATGCACAGCTGAAAAAGCAAGCGCAGCTTGAGTAACACAACCGGAATGAGCATGTCCCGACAAGTAACAGCTAACGATGCGAATGTCTGGATGAAAGACAACAAACGTTGACCAATGAATAGAAGTAGAAAAAACCCAATATAATAATGATAAATATTGCCGATTACAAACTAAACCCCTCCCTCTCAGTAACAAAGAAAGCGTGATCCCCAAGCCGCGGCGGCCACGTATTAATTAACCCTTCCCCGTGACCTGAGCGTGTGTCTCCGTCTTGACCTCTCCCGACGTCTTAGCCAGGCAAGGTCGTCGTAATCCGACAGTCTCTAGCTGCGGGCGATTACCCCGTATCCCACAGCTTGCCGTAAAAGGCATGCCAACCATCAACGTCACTCAAGCGCATTTTATGTGTCGCCTTCTGGAGCTGTCTTTGTCCTGTCCGCTGCTGAGATGTACAAACAGATTAGGTAACACGCAGTCGGCGTCTGAGATGCCGTTCTCGTGCGTCTGAGACGACGTATTGATTTCACTTAATTATCGCCCACTCCGACGTGTAATAATTTCTTCATTTTCGTATTGAAAATAGTAATAAAAGTACGGTGAAAGTGGAATAAATAATTGGTTAAAGTTGCATTCGTAAGGAGTTTATTGTGTTGTTGTTGTTGAATAAACGTTTAATTCAGTCACTCATCGGCTTAGATATGTCTAAACAATAAAATCGATCAATATAAATGGAGAAAAAGATTTACAAGAAGTTATCGGTAGGGAGAAAGTTATTAATATAGACCTCTATGTATTGTACGTATATGCTCAATTGATTGTTTTATGTAAATTACGTTTACGAAGGATGAACAGCAACACGCCAGCAAAACAGCACTGACCTGGACACCCGAAGGAAATATAAAAAGAGGCAGACCAAAACAACTCAGCGACGAACAACAGAAGAAGAACCGAAGACTGCTGTTCTGACCTGGGGCACAGCAGCAAAGAGAACTGAAGATACATTGAGAGGGACCCGGTGGGCTCTTGGGCGAGACTTCTGTGAAAACGATAAGTAAGCAAGTCAGCATATAGATATTAGTGTTCTGTTGTGACCATCAGATAGGTGGGTATAGCATAGCACCGGTTGACACACGTCTCAGATCGATAGCGTGTTTACTGACTGTGTGATGAGATAATTCTCTTTTGTGAAAATAGTTTCACAATGACGTATATCAACATACATAAGTATTCAATCTTGTGGGCTGAGTCCAAGCCACATGTTGCGATTTCTTTATAACTCACGGTATACTTTATTAACAGCATGGTGGACGTAATAATGTTGAAAAGTCAAAATCTACATGATTAATTAACAGCATGGTGGACGTAATAGTGTTGAAAAGTCAAAATCTAAATGATTAATGGTTTGTTATTACACCGCCAAGTAGGCCTTGTTACATCATTTATATAAGCTGCATTCACACCTACAGAATTAAAACGGTTTAGCTAAACCGTTTCAGTTAAACCGGTTCATGTTTTAAAATTGTGAGCGTTCACACATGCAATAGCTAAACCGTTTTAAGGAGGAAGTTGGTATGCGCACATGCGCAAGCTAGCATAACAACATTGTTAACAATGTCCCCCTGACCCCGCCTCGGCGCCCTCGCTTAGGTCGCGGTTCAGACGATTGGCAATGCACCGATATATAATTATATTTCCTTCTAAATCGGACTACCCCCGATCGTCTCCCCACAACTCCAATAACAGCCTAACTTCCCCATCGTCCCAGTTGTCGCGTCGCACTTGCGTTTCTTTAGATTTTGCGTCGATCGAAGTCGAATACATGATTGCGCCAAAATGTTGTTTACTAAACCACCTACTGAAGTGGATTAGCTAAACCGTTTTAGTTAAAACGTTTAGCGCTAAATCGCGTTCACACGTCTGTTTTCTGACTGGATTAGTTAAAACGTTTTAACTAAACCGTTTTAAAGTGTAAGTGTGAATGCAGCTATAGAGGACTGGCCAGGAAATTCGTATAGTTCAGCACCCGTATCCATCCCGGATGGAAACGTCGCATTAGCACCCGCACAACAGCGTGTTTTAGAACAGAACAATTCTTTGACGGGTTCTGCCTCGATGCACGACAAAACGGGTACTTCAAATCGGCTGGGTGCGTCCGTTCACCGCACAGCTATCAGCTTACGGCATCTAGGCCAACAGTGAAAATTCAGCCACAACCGTAGGCAGCCGGTGTTGTTCTTATGTCACGGTGAGTTTAGTTTGACGTCAACGAACATAAGCTCTTGTTCCTGTGACACCGTTAAGTCAGACATTGGGGTAAATAGTTAAAGCAATCTTGTGTATTGATGGTGCCTCGTTACGGGTACAATCGTGTAGTGTACGCATTTCATAGCAGGACGGGGTGAAAGAGAATATATTTAACATTATTGTCACCCAGAACACAAACAATAGACGGTATATTTGCAACGCGGAATTTGCTATATCAGGAGTCCAGTGTTCTATATCATATCATCTAACCCGTCGTTTTGAAATACGTCAATTTTGTTCTCAAAATATACTCGTGGTGCTATCATTTACACATGCAATAAGTAATTTATTCCTGTTTCGCTGTGCCGCGAATGAACGAGAATTATTGGGCTCTTGTATAGATACACAACGCACATTGTTCTTTCACTTACATTTCTTCGTGTTCTCTAGTTTTTCTGCATTTTTTAATGTTTACGTTAATGTTCTATAAACAATGTAATGGTGATGTCAGTGTTCTATGAACAATGTAATGGTGATGTTAGTGTTCTATAAACAACGTAATGGTGATGTCAGTGTTCTATGAACAATGTAATGGTGACATTAGTGTTCTATGAACAATGTAACGGTGGTGTTAGTGTTCTATGAACAATGTAATGGTGACGTTAGTGTTCTATGAACAATGTAATGGTTGTGTTTGTGTTCTATGAACAACGTAATGGTGATGTTAGTGTTCTATGAACAACGTAATGGTGATGTTAGTGTTCTATGAACAATGTAATGGTGATGTTAGTGTTCTATGAACAATATAATGGTGATATTAGTGTTCTACTGTGTAAGATCGTTCGGGGATATTTCGAATCTGCATCGTGCGTCGCGGCTAACGGCATAGTGTCGGGTAATTGGCATTCTAATTTATTTTCATCATTGTTGTCGCCTGCCACTGTGTCCTCGTGCCAACCGAGCGAGCGTGCAGTCACAATGCCACGTGCAAAATCTACCACCCAGGCAAGCCCCACGAGGGTGCGATAGCGGACACCGCCAGACGGGTGCTAGTAAACAAAACTAGCCCACAAAGGCGCCACGGTTGACTGAACACACCACCTCAAGAGGCTATGACGGGGCGAACACTGTCTGCGTGTCTGTGGCTATAAATCACCCGCTTTGTGTGTCAGTTGATGCGACGCCCAGAGCCTGACGCAGGGTGCGAGTGGTACGGTGTGCCTTCGTGTGTATTTGGAGAGGGAAACTGCAGAGAGCACGAGTTTGTAGAGGTTATCTCAACGTGTATTTGGCTACCCCACGTAGCACTGGCGTCTGTAATTGTAAATTTATGTTAATTGAAGAAGTATACTGCAACGTCCGGAAATGGATAAGCAAACCCAACCAACACAGCCTATAATGAACATTATTGTTGTGCCATGTGTCATAGTTCCATGATCCGTTCTCGAAATAGCTCTAAACCAGCCGTGGATGGAGTTTTAAATTAAAGAACATAGCTGATGTGCTTGTTTGTGGCAATCTAGGTCAACGGGTAACAGCGCGTGCAAAACAGCCGGGGTGTGGGATAGAAATGGGTTAAAAACTGGAAAGGATAGACCGGGTGATTGAAATTGTACGCGGAAAGACGTGAAAGCCGATGCGGCTGTTTATAAGGGTGACGAGACAGCGACAGCTGGGGGGTTATCCGTCCAGGATGTAAACCGGACCAAGCCGGTTTACAGCGACGTCACCATCGGGGTTTCATTACCCATATTTGGATTTCAATCCGAGGGGTCACAACCAAAATCGCGGTCTTGTGCATAGCGGTTAGACAAGACGAGACAAATGTCGCGTTGTAACAAGTACCTAAACACAGCAACTAGTCGCTATATAGAATTACTAACACATAACACTTACAAATAACATATTGCTTTTTATACATTGTTGGCGGTTAGTTGTCGTTTCTTGCCATTCTTGATAGGTGGTTTTTAACTTTTGTGTGTGCGTGACGTCAGACGCTGACAAGAGTAAGAACTCACCCAAAGACACTGTCTAGGCTTACTGAGTATGGGGTAATGATTCAAACGCGATTCTAGGTTATAGCATTACACGTTTTAATCAGTTTTGCATAGATAATACAATGCTACAAAAATACTATCTGATGTGTTACTAAGTCGTACGCCACCAATACACCCCGCGAATACCATGGTACTAGTAACTGTGCAGTTGTTGACAACGCTACAATCTCGTCTCACGCCTGGAATGAACAAACCTTACAACGCGAATTAACTAATACTTTTATTGATGAACGACAATGATTTATTTAAGGCACTGCGAAACACAAGAACGTGTTGATATGTTTATACTCGCTAAAATGCTATCTTTCAATTATTCATTCTGATTGTTTTTGAACGGTGCTCACATTATAACAATTTGGTACTTACGTATCCAATCAACCAAAATATACACAGGAATACAACCCACTCCCAACGTTGACGAAGCATTAATACCTGGCCTAACATAATAATAAAATGTAAACGATTAATAAAATAGGTAACTGTGAATGTTGCACTTAATAAAAGCTTACTTAATATATCGAACTACCTTTGATATGTCCCACCCGCGATATGTTTGATGGATACATTTTGTTTTTATCGGTGTAACATCAAAAATACTCACCGTCCACAAAATAGCTCTTCCTGCTAATTATCCTAAGTTGACCAATCATATGAATCTTCACGGCAGTTGTATCCAAAACATACATTATATGTATACTGGCAGATGCGGGATTTATTTAGCAAAGAAACGCAGAGCTGTATTATAAAAATATGTAATTATATTCCTACTCTAACATGCCTAATGCGCGTTTTACATGCTACACTTTATTCCGGCTATATATCGTGGTCCCATGACTGTCAGCCCCGAATTCATGATACTAAACTTCCCACGTGACAAATGCATACACAATAAACATCTGTGATATCCTTCCTCCCCTACATAACGATATCCAACAAAACAAACGATTGTTGCGTCATGGTAGTTTGGCTAGACAGACAACAGTTGCTGTTTACCAACCTAATCAACAAGTCAACATCAATATATCCACAATAGGTCATGTACAGGATTGTGTTGGCGTTGATAGAGCTTTAAGTTCATCCTTGCAACCACTGTCATTGTTAAGATGTAGAGTTTTGCTTGGAATTGCATAATGATCATAAATTATACAGTATCAAAACGTCGCGTACAACACTACAACTGCAGCAGTTTTGTGAATCGAGAGGCGAGAAGTGAATACAACAAGTCGTAGTCGTATAGCGATGTTCATGTGGTTTAAACAGTATCATTTATCGTGATACCTGCACGCACCTGCTCGGTGACAATGGGTGAAAATATGCGAGCTATTTTTGTGTATGTCTCCCCTAGGATACTGCACAAATTACAGCAACGACGAGAACTAAAACATGCGTTGGCATGTGTAACAAATATGCAGCAAAGCTGTCCCTTCACTCGCACCAAAGCCGGTTGTTGCAATACGCCTAATTTAAAAATGTGTAGCCTTGCGCATGCGCAAAGATCGCTCGCCAACAGCGCAAACGGAATGACATGTGAGCCACCTTTCGTAAGTGATCCCTTGTTTACAGGCGCTCATCGGATTACTATTGTTGAGTCTGGCGTGATTAATAATCAACCAGGAGCAACGAGCGGAAATGAAAACTACGTACAATTCGCCGGAAGTTGATATACAGCGAGAAAACGCAGACACATTCGAACGCCGAGTTGTGAATAGCAAGTACACGAACACGAATTAATGCTTGAAGGCCGTCCATGTGTTTTGTACGTGGTTTAAAAGCAGTGTCGCTAGGCAAAGCTTCCGTCGCTTTCCTCCGTGTGTTCGCGTCGGTACTTCTGCCAGAGTTCCCACACGAACTCCGTGACGGTGATGGCGTTGGTGTTGTGGCCGACAAGACGCAGCACAAAGACACCGTCCTGTCGGAGGTACTCTTCCATAAACGACTTGAAGTGTTTGCCGTTGTCGTCCTTGATGTGGATGCCATCTTCATCTTCTTCCTCCATGAGAACGATGTGCTTCTTGACGTAGCGCCTGCGGTCGGTGTAGAAAAGCGAACGGAGGGTCCACGTGAGAAGACTCATACAGGACAAGGTGGCGATGAAGACCATCCAGAACCAGAGGAAGAGGTAGATCTTCTCGTTGAACAGGTTGATGGGCAGCACGCACTGGACGGTGTAGCGCTGCACGTTGCCGAGTCGCCGCACCTTCAGGTCGCACATCGTGACGCGAGGGAAGCGCTCCGACTGCGTCCAGTCATCGCCTCGGAAGAGCTCCTGGACCACGTTGATGCCGTAGAGGTTGTAGTCAGTGCCGAGGAATGAGTTGAGAACGAACAGCTGGCTGACAACGTTGATGATGAAGAGAATCTTCGTGACGAGGTAGAGGGATATCAAGTAGTTACCCTGGCGACGTCCGCTCATGAAGCACACGGTGCGAGAGAGGCAGTTCTTTAGGCTCATTGTAAAATCCGTTTTTTCTCTGCCCTGTGTCTTCAGATACCTAGAATAGAACAACGGAAGATGTTTGGTTTCCAAACACACAATGACAACCTCGCATTGTATACAGATTATCATCGCATAATACTCTTTGCTGTCGGTTCTTTGCTCGATGTTTGGGTCTTCAAAGGTCAGGCGGTGGTTCAAATCAAATTGATTGAACTCATTGCAGTACACATATATACAAAACACATTACGACAAATCATATATAATAGCGTAATGAGAAGAACATGAGAAGAACGTAGTGGTTAATTAAACACGCGTTACTGTAAATGTTATTCGAGTGGTGTGTACACCTACAGCATGTCATATGCGTCGCCATAACCTTTAAATTTATTTTAATCATCTATTCACATTATGACTAGGCCTAATATGTTCTATACAAAGGTTTCAGTCAACGCCTAGCTTTTTATTATTCCAATTATAATACCCAGGTATTCGGAGGCAAATTACGAAACTGGTGACGTGTTGCTTTCTTCATCGCCCCGAATAACGCGTTATCGCACAGACAGGGTAATTTATATACTCATAAATAATCAGGCGACCGGACAATACTTATCTAGAAGTAACAAGCGGACAGAAATCCAACCGATCAGACACACTGACTTGCTATATAATGGCGTATTGATTAGACGAAACTTAGATGGAAGAATAGTTTTTCGGCTGGCGAACCAACGCAGTGCCAGTGGTTCAATGGTTGCCTCTTGTCTATGAGATCTTTAGATCGGCAGCCCACGCAGCCGTGTCGTCAAAATATGGTGCAACTTGTCGACTCGTCTAACACTTGAAAAGGTTCACATATTGCATTGGAAGCACAGAACTCCGAAAGAAGTCAGACGGGTACGTATCTTTCGTATAAGAAATTAATTAAAATGTCTACCTGTATCAATCTCAGTGGAAGTAAAATACCCAATATGTAGGTACGCCTATTTAAGCCAATTTTTTTAATCAACGAAACCAAACTGGGTATTCACTGAGTCGATAGATATCACCAGCTGCTCTACGAGCACGGGACAACAACAGTTCCACCAGTCAATCCATCGTGGACTCGTTAACTCTAACATACCATATGCACGTTGAAAATGGTCATTAACTTGTTACTTATACGAAGACCTCAACTCACCTGTCCATTACGATTGTCATATACTCCAACATCTTTTCCCTGTTCTCCGCCTTCTCTGCGTTCTGGAAGCTCTCTCCCGCCTCGACGATGTTGTTCACGTCGATACCAGATTTCCTGTTGAGGGTCCTCCACACCATGATGGGCAGATGGAAGAAGAGCGCTTGGAGGAGGAGGATTATCGGCATCCATTGGTAGTATGGAATCATGTGTCGCTTGTCGCTCTCGTGTTCCTTCGGAATGTACTCGTCGAAGGAGAGGTAGTATGTGTTCCGCACCCAGCAATAGTCGTTCGTGTACGACTCGTGCCCGCCCGTGAAGTGGGCCGGGACCCAACAGCTGATGGGGTCTCCCACGTACTGCTTCGTGCTGACGATCACCGCGAACGCAATCAACATGGCGGTGGTGTACCTGTGATTGAGACGGTCCGAGAAGTCGTCATCGTTGCGAGATGCCGCCTGCGGGACACCGCCGATAACTCCAAGGATCTTATCCATAGTTCAGGGGAACGAACTGCGTCCACGAGATGTTTGGGTCGTCCTGCGTATCTCCCAACGAAAGGCGTTCAACAAAGCCGAACGCTCTCAGTGCCGACGCCGAAACAACTTTCCAAGTCCTGCTTTGCTTTGTTTAAAATGGTTTGTCGCCGTCGCCCGTCGGTGACCGGTTATATTTAGGCACTTGAAGTCGCACTGCTATTGGTCGGTCCGCGTGACTGTCGCGTTTGTCACCTATCCCATGAGGGGGTGGCACTACCCACAAAGTGTCGCTCTCCATCTCTCTCATTCATCCCCGTCTTTCCTTTGGCTTCCCGGCGTGTCCATCTCCCAAGTGTGGGCTTCTTATATCGTACCTTACTTGGGTCATGTGATCCATTAAATGTTTTGTCTGAGAGTTACTATTATAACAATAAAAAACAGCTAATCTACCACACCACGAGCTGCTAGTCACACGATTGGAAAAGCCACACATTACACGAAGCACTGACTGCAATATAAATATTACACATTTCCAAAAATGTAGGCCAACTTAGAACAAATGTATCTGGATTGTATAACAATTATTATAAGTATCCTCACAAAGTTTTACCAACATAGTCGGTGTGTCCCCCCCCCCCGTCTATTCCGCGACATGAGCGCCAGACACAGATGGGATAGCCGCGGGTGACACGTCGATCGCAACCACCTGATTTGCATGTGCTGGTCATTTCTCGTTATGCTCTTGATAATCTAGAAGGATGTACCGAGTGACTATCAGGATTCTATAATCCGGCCTCTACTTCGCTGCATATGTAGTCACACCAACGTCGCTGCGAACAGCTGGTGACCTTTCACCTCAACGACACTGATAACGCGTTACGTCAGGCCGAAAGGAACTACTGAAGTAGAGGGGTGACACCCTCACTTATTGCCAGTTCGACGCAATAATTATTATCTGAAAAATTGCAAATCATTAATAAGGAAAATTGCGGAGATAGATTATGCAGTTTAATATATATTTATTTATTACAACATTACTTACGTTTATTTTTATTTTTATTTTTTTTATTTTACTTACTGTAATTTGCTTTTGTTTACTTTACTTAATTTTACTTTAGTAGTTAACTTTCGTGTACTTAAGGTTACTTTACTTAAGTTTAATGTACTTTATTTTAGTATATTTTACTATATACGTTAATGTCATGAAGCGTCCCGGAGATATGTAGCGAGGAAACCATCTCTCAGCAGGTAGGCTGCCTGGACGGATATCATATTATTTTATATTCTTACTTATTAAAGGTCAAACCATTATTATGTTGTGTTTTTAATAACGCGTTTAGAGGGACAACTACATTTTATGGACTCAGTACCAAGATTCGCATTGGCAGGAAAAAACTACACAAATTCGACCATAATAGCAAACACAAAGAACATGAAAACAAAATGGGTTCGTTTAACAGCTCAGTGGTCGTGCAAAGTACTGCATTTTGTAGAGCCGATTCGCCATGCGAACAGTAAGTCATTGGTGACAGGAGGATCTGTGTCTGTTTGTCCTGGCCATATCTACTGGAGTACCATGTCTGGACACCCACACTGTAAGCCAGCGGTCATCGTCAGTCAAGGGAATGAAACCCAGTGGTCAGGTCAACTGTGTTGCATGACGTTTCGAAAAGAAGGGTGGTGTTTGACCAGTTTTGCATGCACAATTGCACACAAACCTACACGCCCACATGGACAAACGCATGTACAGACGGGCGCGAACACAAACATGTACGCACACACGTACGCACACACACCCACACACCCACACACACACACACACACACAAACACACGCACACACAAACACACGCACACACACATACACACAGACGGTGACGCACTAAAGAGGAGATTTCCTTGAGTGGAGATTTATTTAAGAGGAATATGTATAATTGTTACTTAGGAGGCTGCATTAATCTCATCGTAGGAAAACTCCTCGTAAGTAATTTTATTTCACAATGCCTATATTTGGAAACTAATTTGCATATTCCGCTTGGGAGGAGTGCAAGCATTCCCTTCGGATGAGTGTGCACAAAACCATATTATCATATGATTTTTATAAACGTTTGTCATGAATACTTTGAATGCATTCGCACGTGGTCTAAACGAGATTTTTGTTTAATGGCTGAGAATTACGGCATATTTTGTAAAAGAGGCTTTCACAAACTGTATCTTAAAAGTGTTTAGCCTCCAGCATCGTTTGAATATATTTCCCCATGAGCCAATATTACAATGTAACTTGGAATTTTATGGAAATAGGCACTCGATACTGAGGGTTGAGCTTATTAGAGGAAGTTTATAGCATCAATTAGAACAAATATACTTCTTATCAAGACTTCAACTGATACAATTAGTTACATTATGTGCCTCCTCCCATTTAATTTTGTATAATGACCATATTGGGAAATTATAATATGCATTCTCAACTTGAGAGGAATGTGCACTTTGCCTTGGGAGGAGTGTGCAAAATACTAGCATTGGAAACGTTTATCCCGAATAATACAATGAAAACGAGAACTGCTAGGTGTGTTGAGACTTGGTCTGCATACAGCATGTTGTAACATAGACGGGGAAAGAAATAAAAAGACTATCATTATGTAAAAGATTAAACATGTTTATTAAAAACAAAACGCTACATGGTAAATGTGGAAGCTAAAAGCCCCGTATGGCAAATGCGCTATCATTATATAGGAAATATATTTCAAAGGGAAACACATTCTTCAAAGGGAAACTTTTTCAAAATCAAAGGAATCATGTCGCACCATGTCCTCCTGACTGGAGGGGCTGTCACACAAGACTCGACTGGAGAAGTTGTCACACAAGACTTGACTGGATAAGTTGTCACACAAGACTTGACTGGAGAAGATGTCACACAAGACTTGACTGGAGGGGCTGTCACACAAGACTCGACTGGAGAAGTTGTCACAAAAGACTTGACTGGAGGGGCTGTCACACAAGACTCGACTGGAGAAGTTGTCACACAAGACTTGACTGGAGGGGCTGTCACACAAGACTCGACTGGAGAAGTTGTCACACAAGACTTGACTGGAGAAGTTGTCACATAAGACTTGACTGTAGAGGCTGTCACACAAGACTTGACTGGAGAAGTTGTCACACAAGACTTGACTGGAGAAGTTGTCACACAAGACTTGACTGGAGAGGCTGTCACACAAGACTTGACTGGAGGGGCTATCACACAAGACTTGACTGGAGAAGTTGTCACACAAGACTTGACTGGAGAGGCTGTTACACAAGGCTCGATTGGAGAGGCTGTTACTCAAGATTAGACTGGAGAGGATGTCACACAATGCTCGACTGGAGAAGCTGTACACGAGACTTGACTGGAGAGGCTGTCACTCAAGATTCGACTGGAGAAGTTCTCATACATGACTCGACTGGAGAGGCTGTCACACAAGGCTCGACGGAGAGGCTGTCACACAAGACTCGACTGGAAAGGCTGTCACACCACGCTCGACTGGGGAGGCTGTCACACAAGACTCGACTGGAGAGGCTGTCATGCAAAATTCGACTGGGAGGCTGTCACGCAATACTCGACTGGAGAGGCTGTCACACAAGACTCGACTGGAGAGGCTGTCACACAAGACTCAACTGAAGAGGCTGTCACCCAAGGCTCGACTGGAGACGCTGTCACGCAATACTTGACTGGAGAGGCTGTCATACAAGACTCGACTGGAGAGGTTGTTACACAAGACTCAACTGGAGAGGCTGTCACACAAGACTTGACTGGAGAGGCTGTCACACAAGGCTCGGCTGACGCGGCTGTCACACAACACTCAACTGGAGAGGCTGTCACTCAATATGCGATTGGAGAGGCTGTCACACAAGACTCAACTGGAGAGGTTGTCACACAAGACTCGACTGGAGAGGCTGTCACACAAGACTCGACTGGAGAGGCTGTATGCAAGACTTGTCTGGAGAGGCTGTCACACAAGAATCGCCTGGAGACGCTGTCACACAAGGCTCGCCTGGAGAGACTGTCACACAAGGCTCAACTGGAGAGGCTGTTACACAAGGCTCGGCTGAACCGGCTGTCACACAAGGCTCGACTGGAGAGGCTGTCACACAAGACTTGGCCTGAAACATAGGCCTGAATGTTAACCAAAATGCAAACCCCCACCAAAGTGACAAACTTTGTACCTTAAATGAAATGTAACCTCCTAGCAAAGTAACAAATTTTGTACCTTAAATGAAACGTAACCCCCCAGCAAAGTGACAAACTTTGTACCTTAAATGAAATGTAACCCCCCAGCAAAGTGGCAAACTTTGTACCTTAAATGAAATGTAACCCCCAGCAATGTGACAAACTTTGTACCTTAAATGAAATGTAACCCCCAGCAAACTGACAAACTTTGTACTTTAAATGAAATGTAACCCCCCAGCAAAGTGGCAAACTTTGTACCTTAAATGAAATGTAACCCCCAGCAAAGTGACAAACTTTATACCTTAAATGAAATGTAACCCCCCAGCAAAGTGACAAACTTTATACCTTAAATGAAATTTAACCCCCAGCAAAGTGACAAACTTTGTACCTTAAATGAAATGTAACCCCCCAGCAAAGTGACAAACTTTATACCTTAAATGAAATGTAACCCCCAGCAAAGTGACAAACTTTGTACCTTAAATGAAATGTAACCCCCCAGCAAAGTGACAAACTTTGTACCTTAAATGAAATGTTACCCCCAGCAAAGTGACAAACTTTGTACCTTAAATGAAATGTAACCTCCCAGCAAAGTAACAAACTTTGTACCTTAAATGAAATGTAACCCCCCAGCAAAGTGACAAACTTTATACCTTAAATGAAATGTAACCCCCAGCAAAGTGACAAACTTTGTACCTTAAATGAAATGTAACCCCCAGCAAAGTGACAAACTTTGTACCTTAAATGAAATGTAACCCCCCAAAGTGACAATTGTACCTTAAATGAAATGTAACCTCCCAGCAAAGTGACAAACTTTGTACCTTAAATGAAATGTAACCCCCCAGCAAAGTGACAAACTTTGTACCTTAAATGAAATGTAACCCCCAGCAAAGTGACAAACTTTGTACCTTAAATGAAATGTAACCCCCCAGCAAAGTGACAAACTTTGTATCTTAAATGAAATGTAACCTCCCAGCAAAGTGACAAACTTTGTACCTTAAATGAAATGTAACCCCCAGCAAAGTGACAAACGTTGTACCTTAAATGAAATGTAACCCCCCAGCAAAGTGACAAACTTTGTACCTTAAATGAAATGTAACCCCCCAGCAAAGTGACAAACATTATACCTTAAATGAAATGTAACCCCCCAGCAAAGTGACAAACTTTGTACCTTAAATGCCTCAAGTGACTGATTCATAATTAAGGCAACCAGACCTGTCATATTGCATTGATTTAAACATTGGTATGCATATATACCAAATAAGCACATCAGGTTTCTTGGGTATGTGTATTTAGCACACAATCAAGGTCTAAACATTTTCTCGTGAGTAATTTATTGAATACGTAATTACTTTTATCAGCTTGATGCACATTAACCAGATATTGCATTTATGCTCTAATTACATTTCTGAGACCTACACATTATAGATAACAATTCCACACAGTGTCATTAACATAGGTTAATTGGTTCAAGAAATATTAACCTGTGAAATATGAATAATTTGATTTATTTTTAAGAAGCTGTCACAAAATGTCCCAAATCTCAAACTGCCATAACACAAAAACTACCCGAGCTAGAACGCCCAAATTTCGGAATCTTGCTCATCTTGTCAAACTTGAAGCGATGAGTGCAACAAATTTCGGAAATACTGGTTATGTTTACATGGAATGACCTATATATGATAAACAGTACATGATGAAAACTTAAAATGAATCGTGATTCACATAGAACCTAGGGATGCAGGAAATAAAAGTATAAAAACGTACAAATTACATAAAATATAGTTTGATATCTTTAATGCCCAATGTTTTGAAGAATGTTACCTGGGAAGTGTACTCCACAGGCATGGTGCTGCATGTTTAAAATATTTGTTTCCCATACTGAGGAGTGCGGGGGTTTCAAGTGAAACAAGTTTTTAAATCCATTCTGCAGTTGATGAGAGACCTACTACGACCATTGGTTGCATCAACGCTGTAAACAAAATATTGCATAACTCCAAATGAAACTGCATATAATTGACTTTCTATTTGTGTTTACTGGCACAGGTAATGGACATAATACTTTGTGTGCATTTGACCTGTCTAGTTCATCCAAGGACAAAAGTTGTACATGACTTTCTATAAATGATCAATAGCATCCAAGTGTCTGTCATGTACAGTTGAAGTCTAACAAAATAATTGTTTGCATAAGGTTTGTTTGCTATTGAGACCATGTGTCAATCGTAACTGAATTTAGTTTATGTTATTACCGCAACAATATACCACTATTAAACTAAAAAGATTACTAGTCTGAGGCGATCTTTACTAATGATTGAATTAGTCGACTTGTGCTAGGTCTAGCACTGTCACAGGAAGTATCTAATCACGAATGAAAGGTCATCCAAGGTCAAAGTATAACATATGACTCACCATATATGACTTCCTATATTAGTCCTTGATAGGAACAAGAGTCATAACTTTCATAAGTTTCAGTTTCAATTTCTAGTGGATCCTGTCACATGAAAGGACATCCAACTCAAACAAAACATCATTAGCATTATTTATGTAACCAAAGTGACTGTGTGAGAATGAGGACCCCACTGTAAAGAAATCCAGTGTATATTTTAATAATTTGCGCTGTATTTAGTTGGACTATCCTACACAAAGATATTGTATTATTATTATTATTACCACAGCGGCTGCTGCAACTATTGGATCTAGCCAGATCTGGTGCTAAACTACGACACGCCACCGGTCAAGCAGCCCTTACATCGTTCAGTCCGCGTTAAATAATAAAAACATTTTATTTGACGAACTTATTGTCCGTGATTTAGCTAAAATGTGTGCCATACATTTCATGCTGACGGCGTGTCGCAATCGTAGTTTTCGCAAACGCAGGTCGTAGCAAATTGAAAACCCGCACCTGTAAACATATTTGGATCGTCATAATTTTCAGTCAATCAACGAGATGTGTTGGACTACACTGCTGAAGTTGCAGTAAACAAGTCGGTTTACCTATGTTATCGCCCGAAATACAACGTTTATGCATCAATGATGTCATCTGTCAGTGTTCCACTATTTAAATTTTGTATGTTGTGTGATAATTAAACATGATTTATAAGTGCGGAAAATACGCACTGCACATCATTTTTGAAAAGGATTGCGATAAACAGCCTGGACTGGACTTGCGACGACTGTTAGATTGCATTTCGTGCGCGCTATTTTTAGTGCGTTGCTGTGGCGACTGCCGCCTGTCACTTGTTGTCTGGTCACCTGCTAGGTGGGTTAAGGCATGGAGCTGCACTAACTAATTAAATTAATTAATGTTTGACTGATTTGTAGTTTAACAGTTGAAACATTCACAGCAACACGAATACACAATGTTTTAATTAATAACTAACTTATTACGGATGGCTGAAACATGGCCATTGCGTGGCGACTTATTATTTAAAAATATTTATCAATCTAATATTTGTATTTTAGAAATTGAACAAAATCGAACTGTAATATTTCTAATATGATAAGGTACTTGTATAAAAAAAAAAATCCAAATGCTTTAAAATTCCAAATATTACCTTCCATAATCCATTACAGCTTGTATATAATTTTTATACACATATTTTAATTGTATTTAAACATTAGGATTCCACATTAAATATGTTTGCTAATTTGATAAAATGTTGATAGTAATTTAGCAAATTTTGGCAATTAAATGTGATCTAATGAAGCAACTTGCATGTGCTATGTTGTAAGTGGCATTAAAATGTGAATCACAATACAATACAAATTGATTGTCCAGTAATAATAGAAACCTTTTCTGATCAACGTGCGTTCACACAGCTGAGAGACAGGCAGTGTGGGAATGCCTATGATCTTTGAAGCGATTTTGCAGATGCGAAGAAGCATGTTTTTGTTTGAGACAGACAAAGCAGGGAAGAAACAGATACTACAATATGTCAACACTGATTCCATGATGCTCCTGTACAACATGAGCAGAAGTTTTGGTTGGACATGAAATTATCTTAATTTCCTTAACATGTTCAGTCTCTGCTGGCATTTTTTTGCACACCTTTAGCATGGGGACCAAACGTCAATTTATTGTCAAGTGTTACACCAAGATACGTGAAGGTGTCCGTTACCTCCACTGCCTCACCATCAATAAGGAGCGGTCCATCAAACTGGCCACTGGTGCGGAAGTCAATACAGAGTCCCTTTGTCTTGCGCACATTTAGTTCTATAAAGTCTTGCACCACATTAAGATCACGGACACAGAGTTCTCATACGTGTGGAACGAATCTGATCCATTCAGGCACGCCACTACTGCTGCGTCGTCTGAGTATTTAATCAAGACATAAGAGTCATATTCGTTCCCTAAGTCGTTGGTGTACAGTGAGTATAGAATGGAGCTCTCAACACATCCTTGGGGCGCCCCAGTATTCGTGATGAGGTTGGGGGAGATGTTGCTGCCAACCTTCACGTGTTGGGGTCTGTTGCTGAGAAAGTTATGTATCCAGTGAATGAAGGTCGGGTGCAGGGCGAGAAGCTTTTCAATCATCTTGTGGCGCTGTATAGTGTTAAAGGCCGAACTAAAATCTATGAAGAGGATACGGATATAGTTGCCTGACTTCTCTAGATGTTTGTTGACATTGTGTAGCAGGGTTGCCGCAGCATCATCAGTGCCATGCCCACGCTTGTAGGCGAATTGCAGTGGGTCTAGTTTCTCCTGAATGTGTGGAGATAGGTTGGTTAGGACTAACCTCTCCAGGGCTTTAATTGGAAGCGATGTGAGAGCAACATGCTTGGAACAAAAATATACATGTATACAAATTAGGAATTCTCATTCAATATGGCCACCATTTTGTAAGATGCTAATTATGCGACAAATTATGTAAATTTGTAGCAGGAAAATCTGCTCTAGTGAAACATTTTATGTTGTACTTTGTAAAACACTTACCGGTATACATTAAACAATTAATGACATGTCTCTTGTTACTTTCTAGGCTCAAATATGGCTGCCATATTATGCTAATTAGGTCATTAAAAATGCAAATTACACCGACGAAAATACAAAAAAATACATTTGGATATCGAAATATATATGTCTACCAAATCTGAAGTAATTAGCGCAAATAATGATTTAGCTCTTGTGAAAACAATGAGAATCATGGTAAAATAGGGGTACATCAGGTGAATAGAGTGGTCCTATTCTTTCTGTGTTAATTTCCATGCACGCCATTCCAACGAAAACGCCTGGGGCAGGTATCTTTACAACTTAATAACTTTGTCATTAATTGCCAAATTTTCATGAAATAAAAAACATTTAATGTAACTAGGGGCAAAACGCACATACGGGGCAAAAAGGCCAACGTCTTTTACTCAAGCTAGTATTAAAATATCCACTAGATGGCGACATGAGGTTCCAGACAAACGCATCTGCTGCGCAAATTTGCAAAATTACGTCGTCAGATAGATTCACGACGGTGAGTGAGATCACGATATCACTTGCTACCTTCACGCTGTAAGCTTTCAGAAAGTTCAATTGTTACCAAGGCGAACACAGTACAACGTTACATTTACATATGTAGTTTTGTATCCTCCTATTTTCTTATTAGTTGCAAAAATCATCACTGGCATGGGCGATAATACAGCGTAATACAGATAAGCGCGTCATGTAGCCTGTGCGGTTTGCCCCATTACTGTATACATTGTTCCAATGCTGCAGAATATATGTTTTCGCATTAATAATTATATAGTGGGGTAAAACGCACATGGTATGTCTACTGTTTACCATTGCTATTCACGGACCAACTTGCCTGACGGTGTGCGTTTTGTCCCTAGTTACACTACTTCAGATAAAGTAGCTGCTTATAGCCATAGCATGATGACTTCAGAAGCTGCTTATAGCCGTAAGAATAAATGTTTAAGTAATTCATTTGTTATTTTCATGTGGTAAAGCTAATATCATGGAATGAATCACCACGTATGATTTCCTATCAATCCGTAATATTAACTACGGTCCTAAGAAGCACCAATAGGCCACGTGACCTTGAAAGGTTATCCCAGGTCAAGGTGCATGTCATAATATGATTTACCATATGACGTCCCATCAGTCTGTAATGGACTAAACTCTAAATGAGGAAATGTGATTTGTAATTGTGTCTGCTGGTGGACACAGCATGATGACATAAGTCCATTGGTGCTCTGGTTCAAACGATTAGATCTGCAGACTAGAAATTTTGAAAAAAATAAGGCCTATTACGTTCTTATCTTATGCTAGTTATTTACATGCAAACAGTAATCACAACTGCAAAGCCCTAATCGTGGCAGAGCCCCAGGAACTGCGCAGTCCTTTCGATTTCTTGACTATCTATAATTTGAGTCATGGGTGTAAACACAAATACCTGCCGGAAAAGTCTAAATGCATTGATATTTGTGCGGAAGTGGTATATGTAGAAATCGCTCTTAAAATGGAAAAAAACAATAATCTGTTGCATTTATCGTGCACCAAGCACAGAACTGGAGCTACTGAGGGAGTTTATAAATAACACTTGTAGAAACATACGTAATAAAATGGTTTATATGTGTGGTGACTTTAATGTTGATTTCCTACAATATGATCACAAGAATGGTCTATATGTGTGGTGACTTTAATGTTGATCTCCTACAATATGATCACAGTAATGGTCTATATGTGTCGTGACTTTAATGTTGATCTCCTACAATGTGATCACAATAATGGTCTGTATGTGTGGTGACTTTAATGTTGATCTCCTACAATATGATCACAGTAATGGTCTATATGTGTCGTGACTTTAATGGTGATCTCCTACAATATGATCACAATAATGGTCTATATGTGTGGTGACTTTAATGTTGATCTCCTACAATATGATCACAATAATGGTCTATATGTCTGGTGACTTTAATGTTGATTTCCTACAATATGATCACAAGAATGGTCTATATGTGTGGTGATTTAATGTTGATCTCCTACAATATGATCACAGTAATGGTCTATAGGTGTGGTGACTTTAATGTTGATTTCCTACAATATGATCACAAGAATGGTCTATATGTGTGGTGATTTAATGTTGATCTCCTACAATATGATCACAGTAATGGTCTATATGTGTGGTGACTTTAATGTTGATTTCCTACAATATGATCACAAGAATGGTCTATATGTGTGGTGATTTAATGTTGATCTCCTACAATATGATCACAGTAATGGTCTATATGTGTCGTGACTTTAATGTTGATCTCCTACAATGTGATCACAATAATGGTCTATATGTGTGGTGACTTTAGTGTTGATCTCCTACAATATGACCGCAATAATGGTCTATATGTGTGGTGACTTTAATGTTGATCTCCTACAATATGATCACAATAATGGTATATATGTGCCGTGACTTTAATGTTGATTTCCTACAATGTG
The DNA here is from genome assembly GCA_020002185.1 of Paraescarpia echinospica. Classification (NCBI taxonomy): domain Eukaryota; kingdom Metazoa; phylum Annelida; class Polychaeta; order Sabellida; family Siboglinidae; genus Paraescarpia; species Paraescarpia echinospica. The sequence goes on along the minus strand of CM034540.1, from coordinate 40,621,790 downwards.
ATCACAATAATGGTCTATATGTGTCGTGACTTTAATGTTGATTTCCTACAATATGATGACAAGAATGGTCTATATGTGTGGTGACTTTAATGTTGATCTCCTACAATGTGATCACAATAATGGTCTATATGTGTGGTGACTTTAATGTTGATCTCCTACAATATAACCACAATAATGGTCTATATGTGTGGTGACTTTAATGTTGATCTCCTACAATATGATCACAATAATGGTCTATATATGTGGTGACTTTAATGTTGATCTCCTACAATATGACCACAATAATGGTCTATATGTGTGGTGACTTTAATGTTGATCTCCTACAATATGATCACAATAATGGTCTATATGTCTGGTGACTTTAAGGTTGATTTCCTACAATATGATCACAAGAATGGTCTATATGTGTGGTGATTTAATGTTGATCTCCTACAATATGATCACAGTAATGATCTATATGTGTCGTGACTTTAATGTTGATCTCCTACAATGTGATCACAATAATGGTCTATATGTGCGGTGACTTTAATGTTGATCTCGTACAATATGACCACAATAATGTTCTATATGTGTGGTGACTTTAATGTTGATCTCCTACAATATGATCACAATAATGGTATATATGTGTCGTGACTTTAATGTTGATTTCCTACAATGTGATCACAATAATGTTCTATATGTGTGGTGACTTTAATGTTGATTTCCTACAATATGATCACAATAATGGTATATATGTGTGGTGACTTTAATGTTGATCTCCTACAATGTGATCACAATAATGTTCTATATGTGTGGTGACTTTAATGTTGATTTCCTACAATATGATCACAATAATGTTCTATATGTGTGGTGACTTTAATGTTGATCTCCTACAATATGATCACAATAATGGTCTATATGTGTGGTGACTTTAATGTTGATCTCCTACAATATGATCACAGTAATGATCTATATGTGTCGTGACTTTAATGTTGATCTCCTACAATGTGATCACAATAATGTTCTATATGTGTGGTGACTTTAATGTTGATCTCCTACAATATGATCACAATAATGTTCTATATGTGTGGTGACTTTAATGTTGATCTCCTACAATATGATCACAGTAATGATCTATATGTGTCGTGACTTTAATGTTGATCTCCTACAATGTGATCACAATAATGGTCTATATGTGTGGTGACTTTAATGTTGATCTCCTACAATATGATCACAATAATGGTATATATGTGTCGTGACTTTAATGTTGATTTTCTACAATGTGATCACAATAATGGTACAAATAACTTCATTGACTATTTGTACAGTTTTGGATTACGTCCTTTAATAACAAGACCAACCAGAATAACAAGCCACTCCAAAACACTGTTAGATGATATATTCACAACAAACTTGTCAAATGTACAGAATGGCTTGTTAATAAATTATATGAGTATTCATTTGCCCATTTTCCAAATAACATAATACGTCCATTACAACTGCAGCAATGTAATATATAACATAAGGAGAATAGTCAATGAACAGAACACAAATGCTATGATGAATGAGCTCAAAGAAACTAATTGGAATGACATTCTGGAAAGTGAATATGTAAATGGTATGTAAAATATATTTACTGAAAAGTTGAAAAAATTATACATTACAACTTGTCCTATCATTAAAAAGAAAACTGTTAACAAAAGGCCAGACAAGCCATGGATGACCAATTCTTTAATAAATGCATGCCAAAAAAATCAACTGTATAAACTGTTCCTGAAGAAAAGGTCAATTGCTAATGAAGAAAAATACAAAACAATATAACAACAAACTGTCAGGCATACTAAGGTACTGTGAGAAACAACACATTACAGAATTTCTGGAAAAGAACAAATGAACGCAGATGGTAGACTTGTGAAATGGCATGCATTTTCCATTGCAAAGTATATTTTACATGATATCTACAGAACGTGTGCGATTGCTCCCAAATGGAGAACAGTGGCACAGTCAAATGAAACATCTTTATTCTACAGATGCAACACATTCAACAACCTCATGCATGTGTGAACTTGGATTGCGCCTAATGATTGTCCGCAAATATACGGAAGAAGTCAACCGCGGCAAGTTAATAAGAAGCTGTGGCTCGATCATATGGAACGATATTAGGGCCTTGATTTCACAATGCTATATTGTTGATTTCTGACTTTCGATTATCCATTTACGCCAACATTGTCGAATTCTGACTTTCGATTATCCATTTACACTGACATTGGCGAATTCTGACTTTCGATTATCCATTTACGCTGTCATTGTGCAAGATTTTTGTCAAGTAATTCACTAGAATGGCGTTTGGTCAAACATTTCTCCAAAAGATTTTCTCCATAAGATTTTCTCCAAAAGATATTCTACCAAAATGTACTCTCTGCCCCCTAGCGAAGTACACCAACTTGCAAATACTGAAGTATCCCTTGCAAGTCACGCCTTGCCCTGTCAGTCACCAACGTCACCATGCAGTGTACAGAATACTTATATCGATAATTTTTCACCCACGTTATGAGCTGTCTTATCAAAGTTGGAGTTTAAAAGAACTCAAAGATGAACTGAAGAAACGAAGTGCCAAGCAGTCTGGCAGAAAACGCGAATTGATTGTCAGGTAGGTTGGTACTGTGTGTGAGCGATAATTCATGATGTTTCGTAAACTCAATAATAATAATATTTATTCGTAGTATAACGTGTACAATTCAGTTAAAGCAACATATACATCCATCTAATATGTATATAAAACGGTCAGTGAAGCCAGTCTCGTCTATGAAGCGTGAGCGTCTATGTCATGAATGGGGGAGGCTGTTTTTAAGTGAATATTATTAAACTTTAAAGATAATAATAGTGTGGAGTCTCCCATCACACAGTGATTTGTTTTGTATTTTGTTGACATTATGTCAATTGTTATTGTAAAATTTGTATTGTTTCCAGCGCTCGGCAATGTTCTATTAACTGACTAGTCTGTGTTATTGTGGTTACAATGTAATGGTCTTATCATTTATGTTCCCCTTATGTCATGAGGTATCATTCTTTATATGCTGGCACTGAGGGTTGTCACTGGAGTGCTGTGTGACAGAAGAATGAACGTGAAGATCAAGGGAAAAGTGTACAGGACAATGGTAAGGCCAGCACTGATGTACGGGGCGGCGACATGAGCGGCAAAGAAGACACAGGAAAAGAAGTTGGATGTCGCAGAAATGCGAATGCTACGGTGGATGTGCGGAGTCACAAAGCTTGACAAGATAAGAAACGAAAGAATCAGAGGGACAACGAAAGTGGGGGAAATCTCGAAGAAAGTCCAAGAAAGGAGGTTGAGATGGTATGGGCATGTGATGAGAAGAGAGGAGGATTATGTAGGAAGGAGGGTGATGGGAATGGAAGTGCAAGGGAAGAGGGGGAGAGGAAGGCCGAAGAGGAGGTGGTTAGACAGTGTGAGGGCAGATCTCAGGGAGAAGGGACTGTCGGAGGAGGAAGTGTACGACCGAGCGGTATGGAGGCGAATGTCATCATACATCGACCCCACATAAAAGTGGGACAAAGATGAAGAGGAAGAAGACTGAGGGTGGTCACTACCAGGATGCTTGTCGTCCTCAGTGGTTCTTTTATGTCCCAAATTGAGACCGGACCGACATTAATGTGATCACCGAGTCACGAGGGATACGCAGTCCACAAGTTGAGAGCCAGGTTTTTATACCAAATATCATGCCTGCTCAGTCCAGGGTTCGAACTCAGAGCACTGGCATGCCAGGCGGATGTGCTAACCACTACACTAGCCGCGCTCTCTGTATAATTTGTTTCTCCTTACCTTACCTAACGGTGGGAGGGTGTGTTTCTATAGTTCATAAAAACCAGCCCAAAACCTTGGAGTAACATACACTATCGAGAGGGATGCGGGGGTACCAGTCCAGCCTGATCACAGTGCTTTCTTCTATATCATGAGCAGTCTTACTCCGAACCCACTATACTTGATCTTAGTCACACATTGAACATAAATTGGGATAATGTCATTGTTTTTCATTTTACAGGTTAATGAAGAGGAGCTCAGCATGAAACTGCCGCAGAATAAGATGTATAGGGACGTACATGGTGGTATGCACCAACTACCCAAATTTACACTGGGGAGTCTAGAGGAATACTTATCCCAATACGGAAAGAAGCTGGAGGAAAAGAGCAAGTCTCTATACAAAGAAAGTGAGTTATCTTAACATTAAACTAAAAGGACTGTAGGATTAAAGGTAAATGCGATAACCATATGAGCTTAGTAGTTTGTACGTCCCTGTCAAATATGATACTGCCTCGATGAAATAATAGTTTTCTTTGTCGATGGATACCAGCAATCTTACGTGTAAGAGGTTTGGCAAATTTATAATGTAAGTTAAAATGTAAAAATAAACATTCAAAACCTACAATAAATTATTCAGGACCAGTATTCTGGAATACCCTGCCTCGTAAACTTAGAATACTGACCATTAACCAGTTTAAAAGAAACCTAACAACTCCTTACTCGTGAATTATTATTGATATTACATGATATATGTGTCTGGGTAAATATATGTAGGTGAAGCACAATAGTGGGCCAAAAAAAGAGGACTGGGCATCAAATAACAACCCTTCAGAAATAAAAATTTGCTTGACTGATGTATGCTAGTACCTCATAAGAATCCAACCAAGACTTTTAAAATGTTAAGAATGATCAGAGCACTCTGGACGTGAAATGGTCGACACTGTAACTTACGTTATCCACCACATTGTCCACAACCAACATTTTTTTCAAACAACAATAAACAAGCAGGATGCGTTTTTTTGTGTCTCTTCTTTCTTCCTAAGATACAGCACAAATGTTATCAACAGGAACTGTCCACAAAGAAGCTGGTTATGGAGTAAATATAGCGTAAGTTACAGGACACCAATTTGGCCCAGTATTGTGCGACTCCACAATTTGTTGATAAAAATTATACTGTACATTGTTTTCTTCAGGTTATTGCGGTATATGCTACATACAACACACTAGGAAAGTGGTTTGTGTCAGCTGTTGTGTGGGCAAAGATAAGGAAGTCTGCCTCTTATAAAGTAGAACAATGATGCGGTGGCGCAAGAAACAATGTGAATGTGATGCTGGGCAGGGCCCTACAGCTCACTGCAAGCATGTTGCAGCAGTTCTGTTCGGCCTGACACTACTGTCAGACAGGAACCATCTTGACAGAAGTGACATGCACACAGGTAAGACGTTTAAAAAACCACTTATTTTCTGCATTCAATGTACTATGTACACATATTGGGGCAACTGTCAATGGAAGTCAGGAAGCTGGTATGCAGTACCATCAAAGACAGCGAAAACATACAGTGATGTCATCATATCTAAACCGACGTAGTTCACCGAAGAATACTCGACACTGAACCTCTCTCACAGCGTTGAAAGTTGTTGCCCGAAGACTCATGTCATATCTGCCAGACCCTGGCACCCACCGATCCATCACCAATTGCAGAGCTAGTCAGGCGTCACCACATTCTTATGTCGAGCAACCTGCATTCTACATTGGTTTCCAGTCAGTCAAGCTAACTGACTGCTCTGGAAGACAGTGTACACCCCATCGGCACTGGGGAATCTGTCACGGATGCAACACAGTGGACATTCACATGACACACTGTTAATATGCAGCATATAGTATGGCTGTAGAATCTTGTCCGAGATCCTGGACATACAACTGCCCAGTATGCCACATTAACTTGGAGAGCTAGTAGTACTAAGCACACTAATTCAATCTCCTGTAAAGAAAAGCATATATTCAGTAAACAATACCAGGCATCATAGTAATGTTTAGAGTAAATAATTATGGGTTGTTCATTGTCATAATCAGTAACTATAAAATAATGTTTCATGTATGATCTGCAGCATTTCACAAGAAAAAAGCAGCAAGAAATGTTCTACTACAGCTGCATCTATACATGTTGATATCTTAGGAACAGTCAGTGGAGAAAGAGGGTGGGTTGATACAGCATGTAGACATTAGTGGAATATGCTATTTTTTAAAACGGTGAATTTTTTTAACTAGTTTTCTTTACTAGGTGTTCATTGTCATTACATCAATTTTAAATTGTTCAATTTCATTACAGTGACGCTTGAGCTTAGTCAATATTATAGACTGATTTGAATTCTGCTAATCAGTAAAGCATCAGTAAAGTGCATTTATATTTTTGGTTTGTTTTCAGTACATAAAATCATGTAAGTGTCTGCCATGTGTAACTACTACACATATTCATGTTTGACATTTTAAGCCTGAGGTTTAATGGTCAAGGTGCATGTTGGAAATCACCTCAGGTGTTATTGTGATGCTAACAGTGTATTTTCCTCGTCAAGTATTCAAAGGTTCATAATATGTATGTCTACCTTCTTCAAGAATGAATAATTTATTTTATAAATTTATTTCAGTCATGCTAAATACTTTTTAAAGGTGTATTAATATGTCTTTGTTGATACACTGGGTATAATATACAAGTGCAGAAGTCAACCTAGTTTTTCATGTCCAAAATGTTATTATTAAAATGTGTATGAAAACAAATGTATATTTAAATGTGCACATTAAAATATTGGTGTCCTGTAACTTACGCTATATTTACTCCATAACCAGCTTCATTGTGGACAGTTCCTGTTGATAACATTTGTGCTGTATCTTAGACCCATGAAGAAAGAAGATACACACAAAAACGCATCCTGCTTGTTTATTGTTGTTTAAAAAAAATTGTGGTTGTGGACAACGTGGTGGATAACGTAAGTTACAGTGTCGACCATTTCACGTCCAGAGTGCTCTGAACATTCTGAACATTTTAAAAGTCTTGGTTGGATTCTGATGAGGTACTAGCACACATCAGTCAAGCAAATTTTGATTTCTGAAGGGTTTCACATTCTCATATTTTAGTTAAAAGACACCATGTAACTTACATCATGAACTTCACTTGGCATTGCGCCACATAACAGTGAGTAAAGATATCTTGCTTCTTTAATTTTAGGTGTAGATGTATATTGGCTACCATCTAAGACTTTTTGTTATTTGCACTTTTGTTTTTGATATACAGTCCTCTTTTTTTTGGCCCACTATTGTGCTTCACCTACATATATTTACCCAGACACATATATAATGTAATATCAATAATAATTCACGAGTAAGGAGTTGTTAGGTTTCTTTTAAACTGGTTAATGGTCAGGAGTATTCTAAATTTATGAGGCAGGGTATTCCAGAATACTGGTCCTGAATAATTTATTGTTAGGTTTCGAATGTTTATTTTTACATTTTAACTTACATTATAAATTTGCCAAACCTCTTACACATAAGCCTGCTGGTATCCATTGACAAAGAAAACTATTATTTCATCGAGGCAGTATCATATTTGACAGGGACGTACAAACTACTAAGTTCATATGGTTATCCGCATTTACCTTTAATCCTACAGTCCTTTTAGTTTAATGTTAAGATAACTCACCTTTCTTTGTATAGAGACTTGCTCTTTTCCTCCAGCTTCTTTCCGTATTGGGATAAATATTCCTCTAGACTCCCCAGTGTAAAATTGGGTAGTTGGTGCATACCACCATGTACGTCCCTATACATCTTATTCTGCGGCAGTTTCATGCTGAGCTCCTCTTCATTAACCTGTAAAATGAAAAACAATGACATTATCCCAATTTATGTTCAATGTGTGACTAAGATCAAGTATAGTAGGTTCGGAGTAAGACTGCTGATGATATAGACGAAAGCACTGTGATCAGGCTGGGCTGGTACCCTCGCATCCCTCTCGATAGTGTATGTTACTCCAAGGTTTTGAGCTGGTTTTTATGAACTATAGAAACACACCCTCCCACCCTTAGGTAAGGTAAGGAGAAACAAATTATACAGAGAGCGCGGCTAGTGTAGTGGTTAGCACATCCGCCTGGCATGCTAGTGCTCTGAGTTCGAAACCTGGACCGAGGTGGCATGATATTTGGTGTAAAAACCTGGCTCTCAACATTGGGGACTGTGTATCCCTCGTGACTCGGTGATCACATTAATGTCAGTCCCGTCTCAATTTGGGACGTAAAAGAACTACTGAGGACGACAAACACCCTGGTAGTGACCACCCTCGGTGCCAGCATATAAAGAATGAGACCTCATAAGATCATTACATTGTAACTACAATAATACAGACTAGTCAGTTAATAGAACATTGCCGAGCGCTGGAAACAATACAAATTTTACAACAACAATTGACATAATGTCAACAAAATACAAAACAAATATTATTATCTTTAAAGTTTAATAACATTCACTTAAAAACAGCCTCTCCCATTCATGACATAGACGCTCACGCTTCATAGACGAGACTGGTTGCACTGATCGTTTTATATTCATATTAGATGGATGTATATGTTGCTTTAACTGAATTGTACACGTTATACTACGAATAAATATTATTATTATTGAGTTTACGAAACATCATGAATTATCGCTCACCCACAGTACCAACCTACCTGACAATCAATTCGCGTTTTTTGCCAGACTGCTTCTGTATCTGTATTTTGACTGGCAAAATGTCCTATGGACACGTGATGGCTAGACTAATTTGGAATGAAGTCAGTGATGTACTTGATACAATGCTTGGAGGTAGAGAATTCCACTCTTTTATTGTGACTGTAAAAAAGCTGTTTCCAAATATGTTTGTCGAGTGCCTGATTTGTACTAACTGCTTATTATGTTTACGTGAGCATCTGGTGTTGCGTTTGATGTATTGATCTAGTTGGATATCTATGAGGTTATGTTCCATTTTATATAATATGCTAAGTCTTTGGGTTTTTCTTCTTGATTGGAGGGTGTCCCACTGGAGATCTTTAAGGAGTTGTGTTACTGTTCCTGGCTCTCTAGAATAGTTGTTCTTACAAAATCTGGCGGCTTGTCTCTGGGTTCTTTCTATGAATTTGATATTTCTTAGGCAATGTGGATCCCATGATGCTGACGCATATTCAAGTATAGGGCGGACAAGGTTAGTGTAGGCTATGGACTTGATTTGGGTTGGGCATTTATTTAAATTTCATCTAATAATTCCCAATGTCTGTTGTGCTTTTTTGTGACTGAGTTGCTTTGTATTGTCCGATTTAATGTATTTGATATATGTATGCCACGATAACTGTGTGATTCAACAGATTTAAGTTGATGTCCGTAGAAGGTGTAGAGATTTGGTGTCAGTTTTCTTGAGGCTATTGTCATTGTATAACATTTAGTGGGGTTGAATTTCATAAGCTACGTGTGTTGCCATTTCTCAAGTTTGAGCAGATCGCTTTGGAGGACAGATGTGTCTTGGTCAGTTTTAATCGGTGAATATAACAGGCCGTCGTCTGCAAAAAAAGCGAACAGTTGAGGAAAGATTGTCTGGCAGGTCATTTATGTAAAATAGGAAAAGTAGGGGCCCCAGTACTGTGCCCTGTGGTACCCCAGAAATGACTTGAGTTGATGTTGACTTGGATCCATTTATAACAACCTGTTGAGTTCCTCCTGTAAGGAAGCTATTTATCCATGATGATATTGGGCCTGTGATGCCATAGTGTTTGAGTTTGTGGATTAGTCTTTTATGTGGAACTTTATCGAATACTTTGGTGAAGTCAAGGATGGCCATGTCTACAGATTTCTTCTCATCAAATGATTTGCTTATGTCATGGATTGTTTGAATTAATTGTGTTTCAGTTGATCTTTTGGCACGGAAGCCATGTTGGTGGTCAGTTAGAATGTTCAAGGTGTTTCATAATGTGACTATGTATGATGTGTTCAAGAAGTTTAGAAACCACAGGTGTTAAGGATATTGGTCTGTAGTTAGATGTTTCTGCTCTACTTCCTTTCTTAAAAATTGCTGTTACATTGGCTTCTTTCCAGGTATTGGGGACTTGTCCAGAGTCAACAGATGATTGGAAAATGTCATGCATTACTGGTGCTAGATGAGAGGCATATCTGTTTAAGAACCATGGTGGAATGCCATCTGGTCCTTGCGATTTAGAAATGTTAATTTTGGAAAGTTGATCAAGTACTCTTTTAAGTGAAATTGTTAGTTTGGGGATTTCTCCATGTGGACTTCTGGCCATATCTGGTAGGGTGGAATTTCCTTCGTGTGTAAAGACACTTTGGAACTGATTGTTTAAGGCTTCTGCTTTATGTTTGTCGTCGCTAATGATGTTACTCGCAATGTTAAGGTCCCCAATACCCTGGTTATCCTGTCTAAGTTTAGAAATGAAGCTCCAAATTGATTTAGGTTTCACTGTTATTGTTGTTGTCAGGAATTGACTTATGTAGGATAGTCTAGCAGAACGAAGGTGTTTATGCATGTTTCTTCAACTTTCTCCTGATGTCACATAATTCTTTCCAGTCTTCTGGATTTCTAGTTCTTTTTGCTTTGTTATATAGCTGTTTCTTTCTTTTGCACATTTCCTTTAAATCTTTATTGAACCAGGGAAGATTTTGTCTTGAAGTAGTAAGACGGTGCGGTACATATTGGTTCATAATGTTGATGATTTTCGTGGAAACAAGATTCCACTTGTCATTGACTGTCATGTTTTGGTTTTGAGAGAAGTATTCATGTGTAAAGTTTTCAAGAGCTTTTTGGATGTTAATGTTGTCGGCTTTATTTCTAATGAAGACTACGTTTCGGACGATGTTTGCGTTTGGGCGAGATGTTGCTTGGCACTCCGTTTCTTCAGTTCATCTTTGAGTTCTTTTAAACTCCAACTTTGATAAGACAGCTCATAACGTGTGTGAAAAATGCTCGATATAAGTATTCTGTACACTGCGTCGTGACGTTGGTGACTGACAGCGCAAGGCCTGACTTGCAAGGGATACTTAAGTATTTGTAAGTTGGTGTAGCTCGCTAGGGGGCAGCTTAGCTTAGGTCAAAGAGTACATATTTAGCAGAATATCTTTTGGAGAAAATCGTTTGGAGAAAATTTCTTGGAGAAATATTTGACCAAATGCCATTCCAGTGAATTATTTGACAAAAATCTTGCACAGTGACAGCGTAAATGGATAATCGAAAGTCAGAATTCGACAATGTCAGCGTAAATGGATAATCGAAAGTCAGAAATCAACAATGTAGCATTGTGGAAGTATGGTCCTAATATCGTTCCATACGATCATACGTTATTTGCTATCATCGTGCCGCTTTGGCTGAATGAATGCGGGATACTCAACCACCGGTATAGCACATGCTAATAAAAATGTATACCCTTCTAGCAGGTGTTTCTTTGTATCGGGTTGACCGATCCAGAATCTGACCTCACAATCATTAGTATATGAGTGACGTTAGTCAAGTTTTGTCTTATGGCCTTACTAACAATGTCGACGTCACATCACTAGGGCTGCATGACATCTGTCAGGTCAACTTTACCCGCGTACAAGTTGCCCTATGCTTTTATCGCAAAGAAAACCATTTTATTTTGAACTGGTAGCGTATACAATATAATTATGTCACACCCGAATAACAGAGGGTGCTGCGCGAGTAACTATGCTTGGTTATTTAAATGCTTTGGCGGACTATATCACTTTGAGCCAGCGTAACCTAGGCTGATGCTATTCCTTCGTGTTTTGTGTTCGAAACCGGAATATGTACATTGATGGGCGCTCTAACGATGTGACAACTGACATTTAATTAGCAACATGTTTTCAATGCTCTTAACGGACAACCATCGCGAAACGGTTTAAGGTAGCGCCAAATCTAATTGCTTTGGTAGCGCCTTCCGCCCGCGTCCCTGTTTATGTCTATTGACCCGAGGTACCATGGGCGCCATGATACTTCGTAGCAATTTGCCTTGCGCGTTTTTAAAATCCTGCTTAATAAATCCACAAAAATAAACGAATGCCGTTATAGAGTAATCGTGTTTGTTGCAAAATATCGTCAATAAAGTCAGCATCGTATACGGTGTTGGTGATTCTACTTTTTCAGCGTTTGTGGAGTTTCAAATCCTGTTTCGAAATGTCGATTACGCGGAATTCCATACGGTTTCCAAGATCGCGGAATTTCCGTTTGAAAAGGCAAATTCCGTTTCAAAACGCCGATTCCGCGAATTCTTTCTTTTTTCCGCGATCGCGGAAAATCAGTGTTCGTAATCTTAAATGCTCGATGAATCGATACAAAGTCATTGGTTCGGCATTTCGATCAGAAATAAAATGCAATTTTATTTCCGTTTTGGCAAAAACAACGTTGGCGGGTCCGTAATCCGAATAATCAAATTGGTGTCGCCTAATAAGCGTTCAGTGAGGATGTTGTCATCAATCGTGTCAAAAGCGGCAGAGAGATCTAGTAAGGTAAGTGCAGTCACTTTACCGTTATTAATATTCAAGTTAATGGCATTGTTCATTAGTCTATGTTGAATGAAACTGTCTATATGCTGATTGTGACACGTTAGTTAAGACATGTGTGCTAATGTGAGGCCTTAGACGACTTGCTACAACCTTTTCTAGTATTTTGGAAATAAAGCTGAGGTTATATGTTGACTTTTCATAATTATAAATAAAAAACTGTAACACACACAGCATTGATTTTTTGCACATCACGAATAAAGCATGTCGCAGTCATATGCAGAAAGTTATAGTGAAACGATGCCTTTTGTTTGGTTTAAAAACAAGTTCAGTTGATTGGGTACGCACGACTGCAATTTTACACACACAAATATATACCGATATATTATATCACTTGAAAGCAACACACTTTACAGCGTTTCTTTATTAAATTCAAACAACCCCCAACTAAAATCAACAGTTTTCTTGAAGAGTAACTATGTACAGTATTAACAACCGAGAAACCGGATCTTCTACCCATTCAAGCAACTACACAAACATGTTGCAAAGAGTCCGAGTGAGTCTATCCCCGCCTTTCCTATAAGTGTTTTGCTGCGGTCTGTCGTGCGACAGAGGTAGTGACTGGCACAAACATTCTCCTGCTGTCGCGGCAGAAGGAGACTAAACTCGTCGTGGACTGGTACGCCTAGCTCCACGGCCGTAGACACGAGCAGAGTGTTCACGGCCGCGATGGCGAAATTGTTTCTGTTCCCACGTCCCTCCGACCATTCCCTCACGTCCGTGAACGGGGGCTGGGTAATAAGGAAGAGCGGCGTCCGGCTTTTCTTTAACTCGTCCCTCACCCTTGTCAACGCAACCCTGAAAGTGACCACGTGTTCGCTGATGACCTCATCCAATCCGAAATGACTCGGATCCCACGTTCCGGTCTGGATGACTACGACATCCTGTGATGTGAGTTGCAGCGGTCGCAGTTTGTTCTTCCACGTAGACCCGAGCTCGCTCATGTAAGGCATGAACAAGTAGTGGAGGTTGAGAAAAGTAAGCGAGTGATGTTTCCTCGATGGCGGGTTCATGCCGCTGTGGCACGTTACGATAAAGTAATGAAACTTGTAGCGCATGTGCGATGATCCGATCATCACTAACCTTTTGAAACGACTCAGGCACCTGAAGCCAAATAAATAAATGCCAAGTGAAGCCTAACATTGCAAAATAGTAGTACCTTCTGTTGATCAAATGCTTTTTTCAGCCAATGAACATAAAAACATGCATATTGCATTTTGAAAAATATCAGACGACTCTGAATGTGTTGATATTTTAACGTATTGAGATTGCTCATAAATTGAAAACATCACGGTCAAGTAACCAAATGGTTAACGGAACGCGCCACATCGAACAAATGATGATACGACATTACAATGTGTTATTTATAAAACAAAATGTTTTGGACAACAACGAACACACTCAACTACAGATACAGCACGCACGCACACACGCACGCACGCACGTACGCGCACATTCACACGCACACACGCACGCTTACACGCACGCACGCAATCACCCAGAAGGCACGTAGCCCACGTTAGCAACACATTTGTAAACATTTCCATTCAGGATTGATAGAGAAGTTTAACGCATTTTAATGGACATTCAAATATTGAGGACACAGAGAATATAGAAAACACACACGCCTCTCCTCCCCCCACACAAATACGCGCGCACACAAGCTGGTACACGCGCACACGCCAACGACACATGCACATTATAAATACGACTGACTCACCTGCATAATTCGGTTTCGTTAATTGTTTGGAAATAATTTCCCTTGTGTCTGTCTCCTTCGCTTACATCCTGATTGAACAGACGATAGTCACCTTTTATTTGACGCCAGTGAAACCTGTTCTGTTCTTTTACACGCCATCGCAGCGGGCCCACGTCTGGCAGTGAGGTCCGCTGTACAACGTCACCATCTGAAGAATTACCCACAATGCATTTGCCGCGGTCTGCATGACACACAGAGTTGTTCCACAGAAGACTGTTCAACGGAACTCTGTTTCCTCTGTAGGCGTCGTAATTAACGTAGAGGACGTCGACTGTCACGACAACACATTCGTGAACCGGCGCTGGACAGAAGACAACATACGTGCCATTTAAATAGTCTTCGAACGTACACACTTGGCGCGGCAAAGTTCCTAATAATATGCGGAAACTGGAGCCCCCTGCTGTCATTCTTCCATTGCGTCGTTCATTCATCAATATTACGATTCCACATCGACGGTTTCCGGTGCAGCACGCGAGCTCAAATGAGTACGAGTATGCAACCGGAAGCCGATGTTTACCCGGCGACTTCCGTCCGTAACGAAACGACGGTTTCTGCTTCAGAATTTCACCAAACTGATTCATTTCGACCGGATGTTTTGAGTAGAAATGATCACGTGTGAGAAGAATATCGCAACATTTGGGTGTTGACGTCACAGCGATCGGATGGTGAGGAACTTTCAACATGAAGCGGCTTTTCGGAATAAACTGTAGGCCTATGACAACTATCGTCGCGGTAAAAAAAAACACAAATCCACACAGTCCATATCGTGTACGTTCCATTCTTCCACTCCGATCGTCGCTCCTATTGCTATACGCAGCAATAACCCAACAACCCGAGCAACTCTTTGAACAAACAAGAAGCGACAAAACAATTCACGTCTCCACAGGCCGACTTGGATTCAGTAACTCGAATAACCCGAGTTATGCGTCCACCGCCTGAATAGTCGTGATTAAGTCGTGATCAATTGTTGACTTGACCATTCTTGATCTAGGCTGGCAAGGTGAATCTTTAAGGTCGCTGATCTCCGAAATTGCGGTTTGAGGCACTGACCTCTATTTATAACTGAATAGCCAGCCGGCCAGTTTTAATTAGGCCGCAGACCTATACACATGAATACATGTCTCCATGCCATGCCCCCGCCGGACTATGTACCCGTATGAAAAAAAATATGTGTTAGCACTTATCCACATAATACATGTTTATTATGTATATCCTATAGACAGCAAAACAGAGCCAGTGAGTTGTGTTACTGTTCTTAGTTCACACAATAGCAATATAAATTACTTTTTCGGTCCACGGTAAAAACCAACGAGAAGGTAACACTATTCTTCTATCATGTGTTGTGAATGTGCAATATGGTGTATGTCGAGATTATATATAGCGCTGTCACTGTCACACTTTTGGGGCAGATAATCTTAAAAGATGAAATATAGGTCTACTTTGTAGACAATAGTTAGAAATGAAATAACACTGAAGGAATTTGCTTACTTATACGGAGCTATTTTATGAGAAAATGTCGAATTGTACAGATTACCACAAACAGTTGGCTTAGCGTAATATTAGTTGTAGTCTAAAGGAATTACTAACTTGGCCAAAACAATTATTATTACCGAAATAAACGTTTGAAATGTCTGGTGGTGTAACACAGCATTTAGGAATGTAACACAGCATTTGGGAATGTTTCTAAGCTGTATAATTGCATTAATAATACTCTTTAAACATGTGAAATAATGTGGCTTGTTTGTGTGTTAAGTGTGCAACAATTTGATGTCCCGGAAGGACATCAAATCATTAGTGACATAACAAAGTAACACCTTCACTGCCTAGTCCCTTCACTCTAACCACCATCACCACCTAATTGTATCTGGAAAGAAGGCGAAACATTAGTGACATAACAAAACTATGATGGCCGAGAAGGGCCATCGCGTTTTTGTGTGGCAACCTGCAGCGCCATGGGGCGATGACGCGATGCGCGATGCGATGAGCGATGCGCGATGCGATGGGCGATGCGATGGGCGATGCGATGCGCGATGCGATGGACGATGCGCGATGCGATGCGATGGACAATACGCGATGGGCGATGCGATGCGATGAGCGATGCGATACGCGATGCGATACGCGATGCGATACGCGATGCGATGCGATACGCGATGCGATGGGCGATGCGATGCGATGCGCGATGCGATACACGATGCGATGTGCGATGCGATGCGCGATGCGATACGCGATGCGATGCGCGATGCGATGCGATACGCGATGCGATGCGCGATGCGATGCGCGATGCGATGCGATGCGCGATGCGATGCGCGATGCGATGGTATAAATTATAAAGATGCCGTAATGAGCATGCGTACTTCAAAAACGAGACTTAGGCAGCCATCTGTATTTTATTAAACGCATTCCTTTTTGTGTTCAGAGCATGTGATGATGGCTGATGACGCTGACTGTACGTACACGGTTACATATATAATTTGTTTGCGCACAGAATTTGTTGTGTTCGTACTTCTAGTCTGGGGCAAACATATTTCATAACATGACATATATGTACTTCTTCTACTGCTCAAATTGCAGTTTTTTAATTATTTTAGTCTTGATATCCTTGGTAGAAAATATAAGACTTATTTTGTATACATGGGAAGAGACGACAACTTTTTTCAACTTTCGCGTATTGCAAATGCCGTTCGTTTGTGTCCAAGTTTATGTTTCAATTATTATAAATAGCTACAATATTCGAAGTCGGTTTAACAAGAAGCAATGTACATTAAATCATCGAAAAAACATGTTTTTCTTTCTATCT
This sequence comes from Paraescarpia echinospica, assembly GCA_020002185.1. Classification (NCBI taxonomy): domain Eukaryota; kingdom Metazoa; phylum Annelida; class Polychaeta; order Sabellida; family Siboglinidae; genus Paraescarpia; species Paraescarpia echinospica. The sequence continues at coordinate 40,604,851 of CM034540.1, read as the reverse complement.
ACAGTTTAATTGTTTCTTTTTAGTTATGTGAATCGAATAGCTGAGGCACAGTTTACCAAACCGTAGATACGCTACAGTGTATTTACGATGCTGTACAATGTAGCATGCGGCACGAAGTGGTGTAATTCCATGGTGCTCGTAAACTAATTTAATAAAAAGAAGAAGAAGAAACAGATTGTGCAATTGAAGAAAAGAAATCAGCAACACAAATCACAGCAGTACTATTGCCATGAATACACGCATTTGAATGCAACAATGAATGTTAGTTATATAAGTCACTAACATTATTTACTCACAAAAATTTCTTGACATTTAGACGTTGCAAGTGCATATATACAATCCACTGTTGTTGTTATATAGTTCCATAGCTTAACACATCGACGTCTAATGGTTTTATATAATACGTTGGTTTTATTAATCGGTACATGAAGTGGATCCACATGGCGTGTCCTATAATTATTGGTTAACGATTTGCCGTTAAATACCGGAAGGACAATTGGTTTCTCATTCTACCATGTGCAACGGCCAACACATTTTCTTTAGACGACCAATTTGTAATTAAACAGACTGAAACGATCACAAACAATTGCTAAGAAAGCTCATGTTAAATGTATGATTATTAAAAAAATATTTTAAAAATCGTATTGTCAATGCGGATTTGAAATACCGCATGAAAATGTCTGTATTGTTATCTGTGTCATGTTTACGAGTTAAAGTTCGCCACTTATGACATGTATTGCGTTTCAGCAGTGACGCGTGGTGCAAGTCCCTGGAAGACTAGCTCAATGGTTACGCCGCTACAGCCTCAATCACGGGGTTTCCTGCACATCCTCTTCATGTGTCTGATGTCTTCCTTGTCGACTTCGACTTTGTAGTCTACAGTAGATATAGCGTTTTACACAAGCTAGTAAATTGTTATAACATACATTGTATAACAGTACAAATGTTTCAATCAAACTTAGGGAAGACAACAACTATATTATCAATATCAATGTTTGTGTTTAAAAACATTTCTTAAATCGATGCTGTATGTAGAACAATAGCCTTGTCTAAAACTAAACAGAGGTTGTTTGCCAAAAAATATTATAGTATCCTATGTTTAATAAGGTGAAGCTAATTTTCTACTTTACTGTTCATTTGTAAATATAATTTTCTCACCGTATACTAATTGTTCATAATGTACTCTCACTCATATGTTGCATGTTTTAATAACATAGACTATATTCACTTAATTTTACACACTGTAATGTTGTACATACATCGGTTTGCTTAATGGTACTGTTGTGATTCAGAAAAAAAGGTTCCTATCAGTCCGCTAGGGATCTTTGGGATGAATACAATTGTTAAATATGTACGTCAAACATGCAAGGTAAATTTGAAATGCCTTATACGTGTGCAAATTGCATAGCATTAATGTACATTAATTTAAATGCTACGTTACCATAAATCTCTGGCAAGAAATACAGCAGGTCTGGTTTTCCTCGGATGACCGTATCGCTTGTCCGTCTTACGCTCGTTCGTTTTTGATAAGTGCCAACTATACTCTGTATTAATGATTTCTCTTAAAACGTGCGGTGCAAACAAATTTAACGAATATGCACAAAGAAGCACGGTGTTTCAGAATTGTGTACAATATATTACTTATCGTATGTTAATATAATCGTCGATTGAAATGATTCCTTGAGACTCGTAGTATTTCATCGTTCAGTTTTCTAAGAAAGATACTTCTAATATACATCATGTTTTCACTGTAGTTGTAATTTCACTGTATTTTTTGTATATATATATATATATATATATATAGACCATGCATACCGATGATACCGTACATACTTATGTGATAATGTAATTTCTCCGTATTTACAATAAATAAATAATGTAAACCAATACTCATTCAATATTTTTATTATTTTATTGTTGAGGTGTATACTCCTGGTTTCTATGGGAACTTCCATAGACAACAACAACATGTCTTGCAACATATCATCAAGGTGGTCCCATCTGAACGACTGTCCTCCAAAAACACATTCGCCTTTCCTCGTCCCATTCTGATACACCTTAACAGCTATGTTACAGGCTGTAACAAAACTGAATTTGTTAGACTAGAGAGCAATGTTGTTTTCTATATGATTCAGCACAAACGAGTATATCAAAATTATAATTTACACCTGGAAGTGCTGATGCACTAAAGTGGGGGTTAAGTAGCACTTTCGGTTAATTGTATCTCTTTTCTGGCAAGTGGATTACATGATGTGTCAAAGTCGGTGCGTCTGTGGAGACGATAATCCCTGGGTCAGGAGCTATGATTAGAACAGCACCACCTCCCAAAATGGCTGCAGTGGACTAGAATGATGCTACTTATTTACATCGTCTGGTCGTAGTTGCGCCTGTGGTTAATTGTGTCTTGGATATGACTAGTCGACACAATTGTTTCTGAACAAGCATAAGCATGAGGCAACTAAGATGGGCAGGGCTTGTAGAGAAAATGGGAGAAGAATGGATGGCAAAGAGAGCAGATGCACAGAGACTGGAAGGGAAAAGGAGGCGAGGAAGAACTAGACTGCGATGGGAAGACTATGGAAAAAGAGATTTTGAAGGATTGGGAGAAGGGTGGAAAACGAGAGCGAACGATCTGGTGGGGAGAGATGTACAGGATCAGCGAGAGAAATTTAAAAAAATCAGACATCGAGCATCGGAATCGAGGCTAGTTTCACCCCTGACAGACATGAATATATGAGGAGTTCAAATTCATGTTTGTGGAGAGCCTCAATGTAGATATTTGGGAAGGGGTGCAAATCGAGGTTTTTGAAGAGCCTGGAGATGGAATTATTTTGGCGAGCCTCAATGGGTGTGCAAATTGTGATGTTGGAGAGCCTTAATGTGGCTGTTTTGGCGAGCCTCAAGAGGGGGAGTGCAAATCGAGGTTTTGGAGAGCCTCAACCCACCAAATATCCACCATGTTCCGACGCCAGTGTTTTGGGTTTGGCTTTGTTGTCTGGGCTTGAACAAATTCGTGACCTTAGGCAACACTGGATGCCTTTTATGTTCAACGCATGTGTCCATGGTTGATGACTTTGAGTGTGCGTATACGGTTACACATCTAGTTATTGTGCACAACAGATTATGTGATTGTACTTCTAAATATTATGATAGAAGCCTAATGCGATTGAGTTTAGACTAAGATAAATGGGGGCATGCGGGCAATCACTTTACAGAATGTAATCTAGGTTCTCTCACCAAAACCGGAGACCAAAAATGAATTACTTCATAGCATGAGGTGTGTACCTCTTCTACCACTCCCCATTTCATTTTTGGTTTCATCTGAATATCCTTGATCGAAAATATAAACGATAATTTATGTACCTCCACACATGAAAAACAGGGATGTTGAACGCATTTTTCAGTTGAACATTAACCGTGGGCTTTGAAGTATACATTTCTGGAATATTTATTCATTAATGACATGATATATTTTCATAGGTGTACATATCATGTTCATTATGCCTTACATAAATATAACAATATATATATATATATAACTATAATCAGTTAGACCCTACTAAACTTTAGTGTCTTTAGTTTATAATAAAATATCTAAATCGTAAACTAAAATAGTATTGTGGGGGGCTGAGGTGGGTGGGGGGGCTGAGGCAAGATGAAAGTAATTTCGTCTAATATCGGACATTGACGTTCTGAGATGACCCCTAAGTGAATCGAATTGTAGACGCACAGCGCGCACCGTGCACCTCCTAGTAGACCTACTACAAGTCAACTTCCTGTCAATTTTGGCTGTTTATTACCTGGTCCAATAGCGCTGGTAGCCTGATTTGAGTGGGCCTATTTATTGTCACCGCGTTATTCGTACTTGTATTTCGGCGCATTGCTGCTTTTATGTGCTACTACGGAACCCAGATTAAGTAATTAAAAATCACTGCATTTGTATCGAAGATCGTCTCACGGAATATGTGTCAGTTTTTTCCAGACATGGAAATATTGGGGACCGAGGAGTAAATCAAGAAGCATAAATTATGAAAAGTTTATATTTTAATTTATATAAGGCATAAATAACATGATTGCATTCTGAACAGAAATAGGCTTCAAAACTGTTGGTTAATGTTAAACTGAGAAATACCTTAACCATCCCTGGTTCATCGTGTCTGCAGGCACACAAAATAGTGTTTATATTTGCGATCAGGGATATCCAGATGGAAACAATAATTATTTAACAAATAAAATGTTGAATAGGTACATATTTCATGTTATAAAGTAACCTATTTCAGTCCCTAGTCTAGTTTTTGCGAAGAGGCTGCCTGCCTGGCACCCGTTTTTGTTTGGCTAAATTAAATCCCAGTAGATGTCCGAGACAATATTTAGAAGTACAATCACATAATCTTTTGTGCACAATAACTAGATGTGTAACCGTATACGTACAGCCAGCGTCATCAGCCATCATCACATGCTCTGAACACAAAAAGAAGTATGTTTAATACAAATAAATAAAAATGGCTGCCTAAGTCTCGTTTTCGGCGTACGCATCGCGCATCGCATCGCGTATCGCATCGCACATCGCATCGCGCATCGCATCGCATCGCATCGCGCATCGCACATCGCATCGCGTATCGCATCGCGCATCGCATCGCGCATCGCACATTGCATCGCGTATCGCATCGCTCATCGCATCGCGCATCGCGTATCGTATCGCGCATCGCGTATCGCATCGCACATCGCGCATCGCATCACGCATCGCATCGCCCATCGCATCGCGTATCGTCCATCGCATCGCGCATCGCATCGCGCATCGTCCATCGCATCGCGCATCGCGCATCGCGCATCGAGCATCGCGCATCGCGTCATCGCCCCATGGCGCTGCAGGTTGCCACACAAAAACGCGATGGCCCTTCTCGGCCATCATACAAAACAACACCACCACAACCACCACCTAGTCTTTCCACCCTAACCCCTCAACCATTTACACTCACTACCCTAGTGGGCAATTGTGGTATATTTTGACGTCTAAAAGATGTATTTTTTACGGCTAAAAACGTCAAATTTAGGTTGCCAGTGAAAGACTATTTTGCGTCTCATTTCTTACGTAAAATGTAGACGTCTGACAGATGTCTAAATGACGTCTTTTTTAGACGTCATCCACATGACCAAAAAGTAACTGGTAAAACACGTCTAAAAGATGTCGTGTGCCCACTGGGACGTAGGCTATGTCATAAAACTGCATCTGGAAAGAAAACTAACTAAATGAGCACATTAACTACTGTACATAGTACTACATACAGTTTTTTTACTAATACATCCCAACTAGAACATCTACATAGCTACCACGTGGCAGCCACGTTGCGTTGACGTTGTGACAACCTTTAGAACATGTTGATGGTGTCACAACGTCGCATTCTCTACGTAGAAACGACATGATTTTGTATGGCCGTAATTATTTGGGCACCACGTGGACATTTCACACGGAGACATTACGTTATCACCACGTTTAGTACAAGTTAGCAGAGCCCCTAAAACGTACAACAGTATTTATTGGTAGGTGGACTGGTGATAATTATGATCGTCCAAACATCGCGAGGAAAACTCGCTACATTGGCGCCACCTATCAAATAGTTCAGATTTATATAATTATATATCACTCGCTAGTGATGCCAATGTAGCCGTTCTTCTCTAGCCCAGCCGATATGTGTATGAATTGTGCATTTTATGATACAAGCATGGAATTTGGCACACACTTAGAGCATATAAAAACAAAAATATTTGGATATAGGGCCATCTCAGATTTCTCCATGGAAGGCGTTGGCGGCCATTTTTTAAGATGTCCGCCAAAACCTATTTTCCCCATATCTTGTTAACTGCGCCAAGTAAAGCAGTAATTTTGGAACCAAAACATAGGTTTTCGGGGACAACGATTTCAAATATGTTACTTTTGACCTTCTCCGACATTCCCATCCGCCATTTGTAAAGATGGCGGTCGTTAAACTCACTATCCCTATATCTTAACAAATTTGGCATATAAAACTGTAATTGTGGTGTCACTGTATTGGTTATAAGTCAAAGATGGCAAATATGTTACGATTGGTCTTCGTCGATATTCTTGTCCGCCATTTTTAAAGATGGCGCCTGTCAAGGCCAATTTTCCTCATATCTTAAAAACTAAACCACCCAGAGATATAACTGTCGTGTCAAAATTTAGTTTTTTTGAGTGCGGCTGTTTCAAATAATATATATATCTTGTTGGACATTAGTATTGGCCATGTTTTTCAAGATGGCGGCTATTTTTCAAAATGGCGGTTATTTTCCAAAATGGCCGCCATCAATTGCTATTTTACATATAACCCGCTAAGCTAAATCCATGATAGGGGTATCAAAGCTCGTTCCTTTCCTTCCTATTTTCATGTTATTAATGTTTATGTTACCCTCAAAACGCCACACAAGCTTAATACATTGTTTATGTTACAGTACAACAATGGAAATATCATTATTTGATCCAACGTTTTTGTAACATATTGTCAGCAGAAACAGTCCACAGTAGAAACTTTCTTGTCAACAGAAACAATCCATAGTACAAAACTTACTACACCGTGTGTGACAGTTCACTATGCATGTAGTAATTGTGTGTATGGTACATGATAACTGTGTACACATTGTCCACGACAGAAACATTCTATGCCAGATGTGGCTGTTCCCAGTTACACGTCCCAATGTTTAGTGTGTCACACGTTAGCTAGGAGCACACAGTCCACTACAGTAGCAAAGAGCAGTGCACTGAAGTCCTGCCTTGAGCCGCTTGCATAGTCCTCTGCATTCCTTCTTGCAACCACAGCGCAGTAGTTCTCGACAAGCTTGTGTCGCTTCTGAAAGAGTTGTCCATCATATTTTCTAGCCGCCGTTTTCATTCCTGTTCCACCCTCATTCACATGGAGATGGAAGCTCGCGAGTCGCGATCATCGTCTGTGCCCAGCAGTGACCGGCTTGGTACGCAGCCCGCTTGGTGTGCTGGATAAGTGCTGCTTGTGTCGGAGGAAGACCGTCAATAGCTCTACCTTTTTGTGTGAACAACTGCTTCCTCGCTCTATCTAAAAATTCCTGGCTGTTAGTACGGTTGTACAACAAGCCCACAAATCGTTCCAGTGGACCTAGCCAATCATGAACTCCGGGGTAGCAGCCAAGGCAGAGGAAACTGGTGTCCCATGCAGTTCTTTTGCCCCTGCCTCCAAAACATGACACCGTGTCACAACCAGTGAAGGCATGAAACATTGGCAAGGCAACACAACGATCAGTACCCAGTGCTTTGGCCATCTCGTGGGCCGGTAAGAACCGAAAGTTCTTCCAAGCACCAAAAGCAATCCACAGTTCGGTGATGTTGAGGCGCTGGGGTGATGTCACTGCATGAACTACCATATCCGTGTCAACTGTGCGAATGGACACTGTGTCATACCCTTGTTTCACAGCATCTTCCAGGTGGAGTAGGATTCGTGTACCTGCTTCCTCATGAGTGCACTGAGCAAGACCTGATACCTCTCGGGTACACAGCACATCAGTGTGGTGTGTGGTGATGACTTGTTTGTTGGTGGGAATGGCTGCTGCACTAGTCGCCAAGAACGAAAACAACTCGATCTTGTTGTCGACAATGTGGAGAGACTCTTGTCGGTTTCCAGGAATTGTGCTGGATGTTTCGACGCGTCTGCGGATTCCTTTCCCCCCTTGGTTCGTGTTTCAGCCTTCAAGCTATCTGCAAGATACTCGTCCCATACAACATCTAATCTGCTCACATGTTGCAATTGTGATGTGATGTGATGTGATTTATGGCAGGAACACCTGTGTCGCATAATCAAAGAATGTCTTTGCAAAACCCGGTCGAAGCATGTTGACGATTGCAGCCCTATCAAGGATGTCGACTTGTACGGTGGGAGTGGGGGAATCGTTTTGTACAGGAACGAGGTCTTCCAAGCAGCCGACCAGGTCAGACTTTGTCCCAGTTCGCACATTTGTGATAACGCTAGTGGATACGCCTGGTTATCATGCTGAAAGAACTGATCCAGATCACCTTTACGTATTTGCGACGCAATAAAAAGCCTGGAGAACAGAGAACATTCATTCTTGAGTTGTAGTTGTGCTCGCACTGGAGGCCGGTTGAACAGTTGCAGGTTGTTTCCTTTATTGGATCAAAATTGATTGGCCCCTACCGATTCATGCTAACACTATATATATATATATATATATATATCATTACGTACTGCCACCTGTCATAATTATTGTAATTGTTGGAATTGATTTGGAGTAACACATTAACACTTAAGAAGAATTACACCTTTGGAACACATGACATATTTTGTTTAATTTTGTAAGGTTGATGGGCGTGCACATTACAATTTTAACTACAGTATAAAATGTTATTAAAACAATATTTTACATGCGTTAAATATGACAACACGTCGATACTGAAGATCACTACGGATACTCCTGAAATAGATATAACAACAAAAGACATACCATTTAATTCACACTACAACATAAATACCATAAACAAAACTCCTTAAAGGCCATATCCTGGGAGAAAAAAATTGCTAATAAGTATAAAAATATGCATGTACATATGTGTTCTGTAATATAATGACAACCCCAAACCACACATTTGCTGAAACATTTCTAAAATTGACATTAAACGGGACCTATCTTGGTGCAGGCTTCGAAAAGTCTGTTTTCCGGAAATGCCGCGAGGGCAGAATCGTGACGTCAGTTGTGGAAAACATTCCCGGGATCGCAAGCGTTCTCGGCGGCTGGATTTCTTTGGTGGATGATAGTAATACGTACGTACGTGATCATAATACGTAAGTACGTGATAGTTATACGTACGTAAATGATAGTTATACGTACGCACGTGATAGTTAATACGTACGTACGTGATAGTTAATATGTACGTACGTGATAGTTAATACGTACGCAGGCCTACGTGATAACGAAACGTTTGATACAAGTTATATATCGTGTATGTACAGGACATCTGGTTTGACACAGATATTGAAGTCACTCTAACATCCTTGATTGCTTCAATGGATGCGGACCGAAATGAATTTGTGCGCCTGTACTTTAAGTTAGGATTCTGTCAGAAAGATATTATATATTACTTGGCTGCTAAACATCGGATGATATTAAGTTTCAGACACCTGAAAAGAATTATCAAGCGGATGTCCTTTATACTACTTGTGTTTTGTGCGTGTGGCCCTGTTCATTCTGGTCAATTTGAAATTAGAAAATGGTTTGGTAGTGTCTAAAGATACTGTGCGACATCTACTAAGCATCCTGGATCGCAATGGCGTCGACAAGATGATTTGGCTACAATTAAGCCTATCAAACTAGCAGAGATCCCCGAGTCATAGCTGGTTACTTAATCGAGTCTGTGGTCAATGAAGCTGGTTGCCCACGTCGTGTTCGGGCAGATCGGGAAATAGAAAATGTAATGGTAAGAAACTTGCAAACATTCCTGACGAGAAATCACCAGGATGGCTTGGCAGACGAAAAAAGCTTTGCGTACGGCCAGAGCGTAGCAAACCAGCGTATCGAAGCATGGTGGAGCATCCTCCGAAAGGAGTGTGCACAATTTTGAATGAGCATATTCTCCTAATTAAAGGACAATGGCGATTTCACCGGAAATTTCATTGACAAAAACTTGATTCAATTCTGCTTCATGGCAGTAATTCTGGCAAGTTGAGTATATTTCAGCTCATAATTTACATATACCTAGCAGCCTCGTTGAACACCAGTCTCAATTGTTGCGACTTTAGAATCATCGTTGGTCATTGCGACATCGATTCATCTTTACAATAATACATTACTGTGTGTGTGTGTGTGTGTGTGTGTGTGTGTGTGTGTGTGTGTGTGTGTGAGTGTGTGTGTGTGTGTGTGTGTGTGTGTGTGTGTGTGTGTGTGTGTGTGTGTGTGTGTGTGTGTGTGTGTGTGTGTGTGTGTGTGTGTGTGTGTGTGTGATAAATGTTCTTTGGGACAGTCAGGTAGCTGACAAAGAACTTGAAGATATCACTTCTGAATGTGATGTTACCACGGCGTCCCGTCTCTTCTAACTTTACCTGATTTACTACCCAAAAAGTGGCAAATCCACACCGCTAGTTGAAACATGTATTAATGTTATTAAAACTTGGAATGACAGAGGTTTACAAGATCGAACAAGTTCAATTCTGACCAGTAGATTGCAGAGAACATGTCCAGTCAGTAGTGTATATGTACTGTGAATGGTTTTGCTTGTAGTATTTTTTTAGAAAGAACTGGATAATCTTGCCCTCACGTGGAACTGCTATCGACTACATGGTCAACGCAACATGATTGAGCTAACTGGGAAACCAATCATACTGTACACATCCCCGGAGCTGTACAACACTGAGAACACTCTTGTTGTTGTTGATGTTCCAGATGTTGAAGTTTGCATTGAGGAATGTATGTTGAACGATAGAAAGACATGCATGGATTCCACAGTGTTCGAGTTGTGTTGTGACAATATGGTGGAGAAACACCTGGACCTTCCATCCGATACACTGGGAGCTATTCATTTATACCATTCTCCGCGTGAAGCCATCTCCGCGACTTGTAGATCCCGAGATATCTTCAGTCTCTGGAATTGGTGGCTCATCCAAAACCAACTGCTAATGATGTGTTCATTTGACACGTGTGTCATGCCAACATCAACATAAATAATGCAAATAGCGTGGACTAACTGATAGCTGTTGTAATATATGTTTTCTATTGTTACTTTACTCGTAAACGTTTATTCAAAAGGTTGAAACAGTAGCATTGAACAATAACTGTTGTAGACAGTTAACAACAGCATGAAACTCGAACTATAAACTTCAACGTATCGTATTGAATAGCAGATAAAATGGCAACATTATCATGGAATTAGGCCCAATTAAGGTACAAACAAACATGGATGACGTGTCTATTAACTTTCATAATTATAGTTCGGCCGTGAAAGTACTACAAATGTCATATAATGGTAGCAGCTAAAACTACAGTTTCTCCTGGAAGGTAAAACCACCTGCAAATTCAATTAAAAACTTGCATACAAACTGGTTGAGAAAAACAAATATGGTCACGAATGACCCAGGCTATACAATACTAAGACGCTTTCAGCAGCAGTGACAATGGACATATAAATTCGTTCAGCAATGTGAACAATTCAGCACAGAACACTGGTATACTATCACCGTGCCATGACAACATTCATACAAGATCCACATTCAGCTGAATGTGAAGGCTAGTAGAAAACTCATATATTGGTTTGGGGATCACACCAAATTAACAGTTTTCATGTATTGTTGTTCACAAGTGGCAGCCATGATTCTGCAGCGATAATAGTTTTAAAAACCCACTTTCAATCAAACATCTGTAAAAAAAAAACATAAAACAAATTACAATTATTTCCTGATTCCCGATATAATAACGGAACTAGTCTTGATGAGATAAGTGCTACAAACCTGATCTCGTGTAAGATAATTTTCTTCTGTATAACACGTATTAAAAACATAGAAATTATATAATGATCAAGCGAAAATATCAGAGATATATGCTGCACGACAAACAATTGAACAACAGTCTCCCGAGCCTTTCGAAATACTGCTGCAGTTAATCTAATAATTCCAGTGTGTCTCTAGAACTCTCGTTTGTAAATCTAATGGTATTCTGCGTCAGTCTGACACAGTAGGGCGCGTTACTCTTTTACTCGATCATTTCTTAACACGCAGGGCACTGGAATCGCCTCAGGAGCCGTCTTGCTGTTGTCGGTCAACGGGTTGGGTCATAGTTGACGCAGGGTACCAGAAATGGTAGCTTGTATGTTTGAAACACGGGATGTGTCCCCAGCTTCTGCATGCACCGTCGAATATACAGCACAGGCTCCTCGTCTTGGTTATGAAGATCCCATGCATTTTTTGCCGGAGAACCATTCGATCAGGATTATGCCCACGGACCAGATATCTATGGATGCAGTGGCCTTCTCGTTTTTCATCAGTGTGTACGTCCGGGGACATGTATTCAAGGGTGCCAACTGTGTGGACACCATTTGTTGTCGATGCCACTTTAAAAGGGCCTGACCTTTGTTGGAGTACGTGTTCGTGGATGTAGATAACTGCCTTCAACACGTCTACCACCACACTGGTGTTCCTGTCTCTTTCTATGTGAAGCTCTGGCGAATAGATCATGTCTTCCATGTTGTGTCCCTTCACTAGTTCAGTGACTATGAACACGTTTCTTTCATCCAGGCAAGTGCCAATGAAATCGACAATGTTCTTGTTTGAGATATGTTGGTGTATGATAGCAACATACTACCAGGCCGGAACTTACTATAGGACTGCTACACACTCGCGTCTTCCCTGTAGTGGGCAAGCTGTTCGTTGTCAAACCTGCTGGATTAACCGCCTGGAAGACCATTTATCATTTTCATGCCTCTCATTCACACACTTGTAGACCACTTTCACGCAGTTGTAGACCACCTTCACAAAATAACACACACACACACACACACACACACGCACGCACGCACGCACGCGCGCATACAATATACATACAACACACATACAACATATATACAACACACATATAAGACAAAGACACACACACACACGAGCCACACCACACACGCGTGCACGCACACGCACACACACACACACACACACACACACACGCACATACACAACACACACACACACAGACAAATGCACAACGCACAACGCACACGTGCCACACACACGCACACACACACACACATACATACACACGCACACACGTACGTACAATTGCACACACACACACACACACACGTATCACACGCACGTACAGTCGCACACACATGTGATTAGTTGTTTTGTACTTCGACGACCAGATTTATGTGTAATTAGTCTCGCTTAACCGACTCTCGCCTGGCTGCTTGAACGGTAGTCTGCCTCTGAATGGCCCTTTTGAATGTTATGCCACGAGAGCTGCCACCTAGTGAATATGTATGTGATTAAAAAGCATTAAACTACGAAATAAGTTTAATGTCGGTTTATTTTGTGTGTGACATGTTTCAGTATAAGTTTAATGTTGAATATGGTTTATATAGTATAGTATTAGCTCATAAACGTGTATCCTCATTGAATTTGTTATTTCATAGTTGGCCTGAGAGCCAATCAACGTCTCTACCTGAATCTGTGGTAAAGCCCCCTACCGGTAACAATGGTTGGAGCTTAATAATCCAGGCCGTTGTGACGGGCCAATGCTGCCACCTCACGGCGGCTGAATAAATGAGGCTAGTAACTAATCAAAAACAACTGTTGACATAGTCTCGACACGCTGGCTGTAGTTACAATGATTATGTGAAACAGATGTCCTTCAAAGGCGGTAGTACAGATATGAGACCTTTGTTGTCAACAACCACCAAATCGGTTTAATGACATTAAACAACTTTTTTGCACCACAGTTCAAAGATCGTCAACGGAATAACGATATTGTTTTATTGACTCAGCAAAACCCATATAAAGCACGAGCGCACATCTATGCCGCATTCGTCGACATATGTCGCTTTCTGTCGCTAAGACTATCGCAACAGCTCCTGTTAGCAGCATATTAGATTATTGCAATTCCCTCCTTCATAACATTGCTATCAAGGATATTGCAAAACTACAACGTGTCCAAAATTGTTTAGCAAGGGTAGTCACACAATCTCCTCGATTCTCCCGCTCAGTGCCACTTCTAAAATCACTGCATTGGCTCCTCGTGCGATATCGCATTATGTTTAAGATCTGTACAATCACCTACCAAGCCCTTTCATCCAAACAACCTAGTTATTTACAGTCACTGCTCACACCAGCTAGACAGCACAGACAACTTCGGTCGTGCGTTGGTGCATTTATTATCAATATTATTATATTCATCACTGCTGTTGAACAACTGTGTTTCTCTTTGATCGAGAGATATGACGGAGATATCTATACGGTTTGGTGGGTCAACTTCTTTCATGACGTCGTGAACCTGTACGGTAAACGGAAGTAGGGTTAAAAAACACCGTGAATCTGTAAGATAACCGGAAGTAGGTCAGGTTAGTGTGCAGTAGACCTTGCACGTTAGTGGGTAGTACACCTTGCAGGTTAGTGGGCAGTACACCTTGCATATACCCTGTAGGTTAGTGGGCAGTATATATTGCAGGTTAGCGGACAGTACACCTTGCCGGTTAGTGGGCAGTACACCTTAGAGGTTAGTGGACAGTATACATTGCAGGTTAGTGGGCAGTACCCCTTGCAGGTTAGTGGGCAGTATACCTTGCAGGTTAGTGGGCAGTATACCTTGCATGTTACTGGGCAGTATACATTGCATGTTAGTGGGCAGTACCCCTTGCAGGTTAGTGGGCAGTATACCTTGCAGGATAGTGGGCAGATGTTACTGGGCAGTATACATTGCACGTTAGTGGGCAATATACCTTGCAGGTTAGTGGGCAGTATACATTGCATGTTAGTGGGCAGTATACCTTGCAAGTTAGTGGACAGTACACCTTGCAGTATACATTGCAGTTTAGTGGGGAGTTCTCCTTGCTTATTAGAGGGCAGTAGACATTGCATGTTAGTGGGCAATACACCTTCCATGTTAATGGGCGGTATACCTTGCGGGTTAGTGGGCAGTACACCTATGCGTGTGGACATGTATTCATGCGCGTGTGAACATGCATACATGCCGAACACGGGATGAAGGAACCAATGAATGGTAGATGTGAGGATAGCCAGTAAATGTTCATGTGTGAACATGACATGTGTGTGAAGGTGATTGATGGAAAAGACATACAAGGCTAAACACCTACAAACCAGCAAAGTCAATACGTTCAATGGACATCACATGTGACGTCAACAACAACTACCCATGCAACAACGCATCCTACTCAAACTTGTTTTATATCACCCGTCATTTTAATAACATCCGAGTATTTTCTAAGTACTCGTCGCTGATTGGTCACGCATATCGCAACACAGCCATTTTTCACCCATAAACCACTAGAAAAAGAGCGGGACCATAGCAGACATTTCTAAATACTCATGGCTGATCGGTCAATTTCATGCTGCGTCCTTTAGTCACCCCTTAATTACCCCCAGTTACCTCTTAAGCTCAAAGGTACATGCACCCATACAAGACATGCACCCATATGGACTCAGCCGATTATCCCCCCCCCCCGAAAGCACTCGACGGTATATACATCCATACGAGACATGCACCCATAAAAATGCATAACCGTTGAGTTTGTTGAACTGAAAAAAATTTTGTTTGACATCTGACAAGAACAAAGTATTTCATATCAGCGTTTTGTTGCTCGACATCTGGTTATGATAATAGTGGTTAGTTGCGTAAGAAATTTAAAGAATGGATAATGACTGTTGGTGATTTGTTGAACTGATCAAAGATTTGTTCGATCTTTGAAATGTGGTACCGCCTATCAACATCAAGCTTTTATTATAGTTGCACTACCGCCACGCTAATTGATATATGTTACTGATAACAAACCGTCGTTCGCTACTGTCAACAACATCTAGTTTTTATTACGTCACCAAGTACACACTGTGTTTTTGGTGTATAAGCCAAACGCAAGCACATCATTTTAACATGACACGATGAAAAGTAAGTTAATTTCTATCGTTTGATTGATTTTCATGAAAGACCAATAGTTGTTCATTGATTCAACTTGTTGGTGACCCATATTGTCGAGACTGCCTAGCAAGCTGGTCGGTTTCAAAGTCCGCAATAAAAAATAACACGCGCGCGTGTGTGGTTGTGATTGAATCCAGATGTTGTTGATGACAACGCTGACAAGACGCCATTTAAAAAACCCTCAATGTCACCATTTGTAAAGGTACGCGTATCAACAGAATGTTAGTAAAGTATTTTAAAGATATCCTGTTGCCTGACTGTAGGTTTTAAAGTCTGCATAGGGGAAATACTCATTAAAAAGTGTACGCTTGCACACGGACGGTTGTGAAAAAGATGTTTGTCATTACCAACCGTTTCTGTTATCTGTTTGTTGACTGAATCAAATGCTTTGATCTCGTTGTTGACTGAAAGAAATGCCTTGATGTTAAACATTTAAAAGCACTTTCATTTTAAACAACCGTCATTTTACTGACGCATGGTACGTGAATTCAACAAACCATGATTTAATCCTAATTTACCAACTATTTTATGCTACCCGCGGATCAGGGAATATCTGTACAGTAAGAACCACAGGACTTCACATACCTGTTCCCACAATATCCACTTTTACCGCCACAAATCGCATTTTTGTTCAGAGCATATTTGACCTTGTCTGACACAGCCCGCCCCTTACATCAATAAGAAAGTCGTCTTCTTAGTTATCAATAAATGGCATAACCTTTCAGCTAATTATTTTCATGGAACATTGGAAAAGGGTGGCTCAACTTACCCCACGGATCAACTTACCCCTGTCTCCCCTATATAAAATTGAAATAAAAAGCAAAGCCTACAAGTCAAGATAAGAATGAATTAAAGTTATATAAAGATATATCGTGAGAATGAATGCAGACAGCGAGTATATGACGTATAAAGACATACGAGACGGTTCTTGTATTCCATGCACGTGCCGCCTTTTCGAAAAATAGACAACTTCTGTCACCTCATGGTTACTGTCTTTCAGAGGAGACCCTAAATACTCGTTGTTCCCGTCTATGTGGCATCATGTATGCCAGGGGAAATAAAATATCTCACACAGGCAGTAAATGTGTAACCTTTCGTAGACTCAAATAATGGCGGTCTCCCAATATCGGTATCCCACTGCTTCTTGCTCACTGCCGGCGGCGGTGGCGGTGGCGGTAGCAGCAGCAGTAATGTCGTCGCTCTCTCCTACAGACGTCTCTTAAAGCGTATATATGAGTTGAGATAACTACAGAGAAAGAATGACGAGTATTGGGGTAGAAATTTTAGAATGAAGCCAAATTTGTTCGTGTGTTCGTTCGTTTATAAATTCGCATGGTTTGGCCGTGCCTCGTACCTGCATATATGCAGGGGCTTTGTATGTGGCGTGTGCAGCGTACGATTGGATGCGTCCGTGCCTGTGTAGGACCCACGTGTACATGTGTTCAACATAGTGTAGGCTTTCGCCAATTTAATTCTTATACTGAACATGCCGTCTTGCCAGCACTGACAGAGAAAACCACTCGTGGTGCCATGTTGGGTGTGTCGAGAACATGACATAAAAATGCAAGTTCACGTTTTGTATAAGAAAAACAACATCAAAGTTACAAATTACATTGCAGGTTTATTTCGTACGTACAACGTAGTGTACAGACGTGGTAACATTATAACGTTAACGATTTTTAACTCTTACCAGCGTTGCTGTATGTCCTCTTTCAGTGGACAATACAGTAAGGGCCTATGATTTGTGTCATTGTTGTTAGCATTCCTGTCTTAGCAATGGTTTGGCCTGCACAACTAATAATAATAGTAATAATAGTAATAATAATAAACGTAATGATAATAAACATAATAAAATAAACATAATAATAACATCAATAAGAAACCAAACTCAAAGGATTGGTTAATCACAAAATCGATAAGCAGTATTAAAATGTTCAACGGATGAATAGTTGCACAGCGGACCGTCGTTATAATAACTCCATGTGAAAAGAACATCCGCTTAAAAGGAACGACTTTGAAATTGCCTTTCTGACTTACTGTCTTATGTGAAATTGGGAAATTGGTTATGGAACAGCTTGCCCAACCCCCAACGTGTTCACTCTAGCGAACCCACCGTATGTTGCTATAGACAACAGTAACAGAACAGAAGCCACAACGGAAATAAGTTAACAATGAAGATGTTTGCATCATCCTTACGATAAGATGAGCGCAACAATAAATTACATGGCGTATATTTGACATGTTAATGCCAAATCAAGTACGCAAGCAAATTGTGTGCGTGTGCTCGCTTGCATGTGTGGTGCAATATACGTAATGTTATACACATATTACATGACTTCAATTGCAAATCATTCACAATTTCAGTTTAGACACACCATTGCATGATCTAATCATATATTATCGTGTTTCAGTTACACGCTAGTCTACTGAAACCAGTATTCGTCGAATATATTTAAATATCCCTCTATAACTTGCACATGTTCACATGTGATTCGTCCTTGCACCTGCGTCGCTGTCATGCGCACGCACACACGTGACAAGGCTCCATGCTCTAAGGGGGAATTACGAATCGAACTGCCACAATTACATCAGACCACGTTGTTTTCTAGCCCTGTTTATTGGCATAGTTCCAAATGTATTGCATTATTTAGGCTCCGACGTATTGTTATCTGAATTTATGGTGAATTCGATAACAACAAATTAATTTGGCCGAGTTGACATGGTTATGAGTAACACTAGTGTGACGTCTTTTTTTAATGCGATTGGTCAGATCGTCGGCGTCTATTATTGACCATTATTTCGTTCCTGGGAGCTGTCTCGCGAGACTTTGCGATAATGCAGTTTGCAGAAGTTGTGACGACATCACCGACCGCCCCTATTGTATGCGACACCTCTACCAGAAGTATTGCCCCGTGGCCCAAGTCATCGTCTACAAACAGCACATAATTATCCAATTTGCGAACTGGTTCAATGGTTGCCTCGTAACAACGAGGCACTTACAAAGATACCGATTACATTTGCAATGTTCGCACGTGTCATATGAATGCGCTGTTTTCCACGAAATGAGTCCATGAAATAAGGCAGAATCGGGTGCTTTTTAATATAGTATGAATAAATAAAATAAAATCAATTAACGGATGCAACCTTTATTTATATATCTATAGTACGT
The DNA here is from genome assembly GCA_020002185.1 of Paraescarpia echinospica. Classification (NCBI taxonomy): domain Eukaryota; kingdom Metazoa; phylum Annelida; class Polychaeta; order Sabellida; family Siboglinidae; genus Paraescarpia; species Paraescarpia echinospica. The sequence goes on along the minus strand of CM034540.1, from coordinate 40,585,998 downwards.
CCGATTTTGGTAAATTGGGTTTATTTCGTGGAATACAAAGCATTGATGAGTGCTGTGTGAACGTTGGAATATTATATATTGTATGTACACATGTGTTTTGAAAATATTCCCCACTTCCGGCAGGTGACTACTTCCGGAATGTATCTACTTCCGGTCAGAGACAAGGACTGCTGTGAAACGGTGTGTGGAGGTTTAGTCGATGACGTCGGTGTGATAGAGGATGAAGTAGAGCCCCACACCGAGGACGATGAGGACGCAGAGGACGAGAAGGAAGACGACGAGGTACAACCGCCCGCTACCGAGGTGCTTCTTCTCGGCGCTCGAGCTGCGTCGACTATTGATGCTGCGGTCACGAGCGAGGCTCGCTGGACTCTGGTGGTACTTGCTGCTCGCCGTATACTGCATGGCCGCCGGCCACGATGATCTCTGGTCGTAGCCGGCGTTCTGAGTCTGCGTGGAGGAAGACACACAGAAACCAGGTCAATGGGGATTTAGAAAAAAACCATATGTTTATATCAGTAAGCAAAATCGAACAATGAAGCCAGTGGTGTGGGTTTTTTAATCGCAAATACGCAGGGGTCTGTACCATGTCACCAAATGATCTGTGCGAGGCAGGAAACATGTGAAAGGTGCAAACACACACGCATGTTCATATGTTCATACACAACAAAACAAATCCATACATGCACACGCACGCACACGCACGCACGCACGCACACACACCGCACGCACGCACGCCAGCACGCACATAGACACACAAACACACACACATACACGCACGCACGCAAGCACACACGCACGCTAATCGTTACAGTACTAACAGTCGCCACCAATGTCAGCCGAACGTTTCGACGGAATTCACTGCCAGACACAATAACCAGCACTACCGAAACACAACAATTTTATTAAACACATTCGATATCGCTCGTGCTCAGTGCCAAGCAAACACGCCTAAGTATAAAGTATCACATGCGCACTCAAACATGACCGTTTGACTCCGTATGAGTACTAAAACACGCGACATTGACTACATTGGAAATAAATGTAGGCCTACTTTTGTGATGGTTCGTGTGTTATCCACGATGATATTAAAATAATTTTTTGCTTTATTGATAATTAGATGTTAGGCCTACTGAGTGAATGCAGTTATTGTGAATGCAGTTATTGTGAATGCAGTTATTGTGAATGCAGTTATTGTGAATGCAGTTATTATGAATGCAGTTATTGTGAATGCAGTTATTGTGAATGCAGTTATTCAACCAACCAATCAATTACCGTTATGTTTCGTTACTGCTGGTCTGCTAACCTCATTTTAATAGTAATCGTCAATAATAAGCTTCGCGTTCGCGCGCAGACTGAGGTTACGATACCAAAATGTCCCGGTTGTACCAAGACAACAACTGCGCATTTCCGTCTATAAAATTTAAGTTTAACCCCGGGTAAATCCTAAATGACTTGCTGATCAAATATATAATAAGATGTGTATGATATTTAATATAGAAATAAAACAAAGGAAGCGTCACCTATTGGATATTATAAACAGTACCAAAACAAAGTTATCAGGGGCGGATCCAGAGAGGGTAGACGGGGGGAGGCACAAAAACCTCCAACGGCGGCCGAACCAAATGATGTAGAAAATTAAACAATATTCGTTCCCGCGCCGCCGTAACTTCAGGGGTTAGCACACTGATAGTTTTCCCATTGGCGACCATGTTAACGTTTTGTCTGATTGTAAGAAAACGTGACCTAGAAAATGTATTAAACTTCTCACCTGCCATTATCATCATCTCATTGACATGCTGGTCGAGTTTAGTCAAAATCTAATATTTTTAGCTGTTACAAAATGCCTGTATGTATGACACCCTTCAATATTTACAAATGGATGCAGGCAATAATCCGGCTAAAGGGTCAACTAGCCAAATTGCTGCCAAATACCCTTCCGCTTAGTAAAATCTGCTAAAAATACACCATGTTACTGTCAACAGCTTCTACAATCACATCTAGAAATCTGACTACTCAAATGCACTTATGTCAGCAGGTGAATATTGTAAAAAAATATTCCCAAAAATATACTGCACTTTTTCGTACTGTAACCAAGCAGGAAGTCTAATAGTGTCCTGACCCCTTCAGCTTCCCCGCTGTCTCGGCTGGACTGGTGACATTGAAAAACGGGGGTGGAGGGGGTGTTGTTGAAAAGTTTTCGTCGGTGCGTGACCGTATCTTCAGCTCTTCTTCAGCTTCTCAGCTGGCTCGCCTGGCTTGACTGTGACCATCGAAAGACGGGGGGAGGGGGTGCTATATACTTTTTTTCGCAGCCGCGTCGGCATGCATAATTTCAGCTTACTGTAACCTGAATGGAGGCACATTCCTAAAGGTCTGTGAGGCACGTTCGCGTGGGTCCATTATAAAAGCTCTGCGGGCACGCCAAATTCCTATGGTCTACGTGGGACACGTGCCCCCCCAGGCCTCCGCCTACGGTTATATTGATAACTGTCCAGTCGTGACCACTGTATTCAACCGAGGCAGTATGTTCCTCGTTTGTTGTACAATCCTACAATTATTGTAGAATAAACATACTGCGTTTAATAAACCGTAAACATTTTCGTTGTTCGGATTTTTCGACCGCGAAATGGTCAAATTGTAAGCATAACGTTCAGATGTTAAACACTTGGCATTGACAATATCGCTGTTGCTGGCTTGGTTAGTTGCAATTTCCGTTGATGTTCGGCTCGTTCGTGACGTTCCTACATTCAAGACAGCTCATTCAGCGAACTTCCTGCTAATAATGTCCATCCCTGGTAATGAAACACACAACCTCGCTTTAAAGGGAAACCGTCTGTTCTTCTACCCAGCATTAGCCAGCGTAGTAATTTGGGGTCCCGGATGGTTCGGCCCCCGACGAGTTCGGCCCACGCAGACGGATGTTTCGGCCCGGATGTTTCGGCTCACGCCGACGGATGGTTCGGCCCACGTAACAAAAATCCGCTATGCAGGGTCGGATGTTTCGGCCCACGCAGACGTCGACGTCGACGGATGTTTCGGCCAACTTCACCGAAAATTCGGCGGGCGGTGTCGGATGTTTCGGCCCATTGATAATTATCAAAAGCAGCGGTCGCCTCAGCCCACTGCGTTTGATTCAGCCCGTTGCGTTTGAAGATTGTTTTTGATGTTTCACAATAAATTACCTACCACCTCTTTATTGTTTGTTGGTTTATTTATTTGAACTCGCACTCTTACCTGGATTGCTTGTATGTGTGATATTTGTGTTTGTTGCAAAGTTTATCAAGCGCGAGACCGACGTCCGGTCAACGCTGAAGTCACTCAGCCGTCTGACCTCAGCATGAGTCAGCACAACAATTCACTGGACGTGCACTACATGCGTAGGGGTTGTGTTTTTGTGATGTTATTTGGATATTTTTAATGATTTATGATTTGTATTTACATTTATGATTATGGTATTTCGGGATTTTTTATTATTTATGTTTATTGCATGTATTGTATTTTGGTTATACTATTTCTCTATATTTTTAATGATTTGTATTTATTACGTGTGTGTTATTTCGGTAATTTTATTTGTATAATTTGGTGATATCATGTTAATAAAATTATTGACCAATGTGTCTCCTTCCCAACGTTAAATAATAATAATAATAATAATAATAATCTTTATTGATACATAATGTTAAGTATAGCACAGATGTAGCAGTAGCAGTAATATGTAACATGTATACATTACGTATCAAATGGAACTAAGCAACACATTGCTTGTGTTCCTTATTCATGTCATATATGCAATGAAATCTATGATTCGTGTAAAAAAAATAAAAATAATAATAATAAAAAAATAATAAACATCTTCATAATAAACTAACAATTTATTTAATAATGCATTATACGAGTACCGTAAGACTGAACATCAGGTACATCTTAACATGACAACATTATGCGAGTACCGTAACACTGAACACCAGGTACAATAATTTATTCCGCAATGTGTCTCCTTTCCAGAATAAATATAATTATTATTGCAAGCTAAACATTGAAACATTACGCATCAATATATAATAATTCGTGACACATTTACCGAAAATACACAAGTCAAAATAGTTGCATGCAATATAAGAATTATTTAAACATTTATAATTATTTAAACACTGATACATCACGCATAAATATATAATAATTCGTGACACATTTACTGAAAATACGCAAGTCAAAATAGCAATATAAGAATTATTTAACAGATTTCTAAACAGAAGCAGGACGGATGGTTCGGCCCATAGAGCCCGCCGACACAGGTTACAGAAACGGTTGATTCGGCCCACTTCACCGCCGACACCTGTTACAGAAACGGTTGATTCGGCCCATGCGAACGCAAGCAGGTCACGTTTAACCGGTTGCGTGAACGGATGGTTCGGCCCCATGGGGCCGAACCCGTCGGGGGCCGAAACATCCGACTCCCGTAATTTGTAACAGAACGCCTGCTGTGTTGAACGCGAGGAATTGGAAATCGTTGAACATCAAAGGGTATTGCTGTTAACCCAGCCCGCTTCGGCAATGTTGCAAATAAAGCATGTTTTGAGACAGGATGTTCTGTTTACCATTTGAACATGCTTCGGGGTCGTATCTTCCAAATTACGAACGTTATTACGAGCTTACTAAATACAATATTTGGCGGGCACTATACCTTCAACATAGGTATTATATTCTTAAGAACATTATAGTAATTAATAGAAACTAATTAATAAAAACTAGGAATATACTGTCTCCTTTTAAGATACATGTGCTAGACTGAAAACGTGTACTGTTGCACACCCCAACAATGATAGGACTTACATTTCCTGCGTGACGATTGACGCTGCTCGAATTCACAGTTGCGTGGCCATTTGTCAACGTTTGTGCCGAAGACGGCAACTGGACGGGTAGAACTGTCACCCCGTTCTGTCGAGTCGGCGTCTGCTGCAAACTGTTTTCATATCCACCGTTGACATATCCACCGTTGACATATCCACCGTTGACGTTTCCACCGTTGACGTTTCCTCCATTGACGTGTCTGCCGCCGATGCGAACTATCGTTCCCGAGGCCGTGCGTGAGATGTGGGTAGTGCTGTCCGACTGGTAGACCAAGTTGCGTTGGCCTTCGCGGCTCGGCGAAACTGCACCAGACGTGACGCAAGACGCGTTCGTCAACGGCTTCGAGCCGATGTTAACGACGGAGACAAATCCCGAGTCCGTCGGCACTGTAGCACTGTTGTAGACGCTGCTACCGTAAGGAGGACAACCGTCTGCCATGCCGGAAATACGTTATTGCCGCGTGAAGACGACTGCTGCTTGACAAATGTTGCGTCTGGTGACGATCGCCGCTGTACCAGTGTCACCTGTCCTACCTTCGTAGCGAGCTGTCGAAGGTAGTCGCACTGTGTGGACCGCGACTCCGTCACAGCCGACGCCCTAACGTTCCATTGTCTCTAGGGTTGGGCCTATTTTGATTAGCTGAATCACTACCCGCACCACCCCACTCACGCTGTTCGTTTAGGGTGCGGCGCACGCACAAGCTTTGTCGGTAGCAATCGAATTTCGGTCATCCGTGACAGCAACTGGAGAGAGCGTACTTAGGAGTAACGCATTTTTGTGGGAGCCGCGGCAACTAAAGTGCAGTCAGCCATCACAACATAAAATAGTCGACTCTCACCGAATTGGCGCACGTATGTATGCACGTGATCAAACAATTATTGGTCATGTGTAAAGGTCCGCGTATATTTTCATTGTTTGTCATTTCTGGAAGTACGAATTTTGATAATTGTTGAAGAGATAACGACCATGAGAGCCGATGCCGTCTTATCCCCTGGTTATCTCTTCCCACTCTGACCATCTTCCCCGTCTGTTACCATGATGAGATGTTGGATGATTAGGTAATGCATTACCTTGTGAATAGATCTGTGTTTTGTTGCTAAGGGCTAAGGAGGATGATCCTGATTAATTCAAAAGTTGAGAAGTTAGTATTTACACAATAGTAGCTACCACATGAAACTTTAAAACTGCATTTAAGTCTGCCAGCCTGCCTGCCTGCCTGCCTGCCTGCCTGCCTGCCTGCCTGCCTGCCTGCCTGCCTGCCTGCCTGCCTGCCTGCCTGCCTGCCTGCCTGCCTGCCTGCCTGCCTGCCCGTGGACCAATTTTTCCATTAGTCTTGCATGTATGGGTCTGGCATTGTGTATTATGATCTAGATAGCTCATTGTGGTAATTCGTAAATTTAGATTTTTAGAAATTTGTCCGCAGCGGTGGGGATCTCGATGGGCCGCAAATACATGACTGCCTGTTTTACCCGTTGCGGGTAACTCGGCTAGTGTAAAGATTAATGTTATAACATAACATCGTCCTTCACTGACTCGCACTCAAAATTGTCACATTTGACATACGCCGCTAAGTAGGCAAGCACACAAACATCCATGAGAAATAACCAAGCACTTTTAAATGTGCGTTTACATGTCCTGCTTCCGGCGACAATAACGGGACGTGATTTAGCATTAACTAAATTAGAACAAGAAACCATTAACCGATTCTGCAACAACACTAGTAGCAAAATTGTCGCCAACTGTGTGTGTGTGTGTGTGTGTGTGTGTGTGTGCGTGTGTGTGCATGTATGCGTGTGTGCGTGTGTGGGTGTGTGCGTGCGTGTGTGCATGTGCTTGTGTAAATGTGCGTCAAACAAGCACATGAGTGGAACCACATTTTTTTTCAGCCTTAAACGAAATGCCATTTCAAGACCACTTACCCTGGGGCAACGAGTAACACCGTTTTATATCCGCGACCTCGCTGACTGCAAATAATAGTGCCGTCAGTTTGAGCTGAAAGCACGCAGTCAACTGGATCTGGCGGTGCCAATTAAACTGGTAAATTTACCCACGCTTACGTTTCTAAGAGCAGTTGCTCGTTCCCTGCTTTTGTTGCTGTGCCCCCGTACGGTTTACAAGTAGGTATAGTGTACACATAATGGTGCCCCTCTACGGTTCACTGTGCACAAGCAGTTTGAAGGCAACATTTTGATTTGTTTTATGATATCATTATTAATTTCATACGAACAATAAAACAATAAATTTTGTTACAGCCTATCGACCGCCCAAAATTGTTTTAACGATCCGCTACTTTAGAATACATTTTGATGGTTATCTGTTTATGAAGACCAGCCGCTGCTGTTCAAGCATGCCGTATAAACATGACAGTCTGGATGAAACATTCAAATT
>CM034540.1:40499452-40577756 GCA_020002185.1 Paraescarpia echinospica | reverse complement strand
CTCTCACTTTCTCTGTCTCACTCTCTCTCTCTCTCACACACACACACACACACACACACACACACACACACACACACACACACACACACACACACACTCACTAACTCTTTTTGTATCTTAACGGCATATAATGTGTTTTGGTGTGCAGCCTGCCTGCAGCCTGCCTGCATGGTGATAGTGTCTCAGTGCACGCTGCATTTCTTCGTGTGTCAGCCCAACGAACGATTTGGGTTGGACAAAAATTTTAACAAAGCTTTCTCACCTGAAATGGGTTCGTTGATGGTATGTTTCACCACAAAAAAAACCCACCCGAATCCACCCATGGCAAAATCTCTTTTTTGGTTCAAATCCAAGATGGCCGACATTATACAGGGTCTAATATTCAAATGGATCTAATTTTTGAACTAAGCATCATATAAACACGTCTGAGGTGTCATTTCCAACTAACTTTAGAATGTACATTCGTTTGGCTACACTTTGGAGGTCGTTAGAGGTCAAGGTCATGCGATAAGGTCAAGGTCAACGTCAAAATTTGATTTTTTTTTTTTTGGTGAGAAAGCTTTGTTAACATTTTTGTCCACCCTCTATGGACCGCGATCACTTCGTTGCTGCGACTAGTCTCAGCAACGAACGATTTAGGTTGTCTGAGACGAGTAGGACCTCCCCGCAGTCGAGCTCCTCCGACCCACCTGGGACCGCTGCTCATGCAGGCACATGCAGGTCAGTTTTGTATGAACTGCACAAACTAGATGTGTACATGCATGTTATATACCTACAAACAGTGACATTTCTATGCAATTAATTGTATTTCATATCAACATTTATGCGTAATATATATTATAACCGTGTGCCTTTTTTCAGGTGATTTAAACGCGGTTGCTCTTCTCGCTCGTATCTTTCAGCTAGTGAAAAATGTGCAGGAGAGGAAGATCAGTCTGGATGATGCATTCAAGAGCACCACACTCGGTCACATCCAGATTGCACTTGATGATTGGCGTGCCTCAATGCAAAAGCATGCAACCGCCAGGCTGTGGATGCAGTATCAGAGAATTGTCGCAATACTGAGGGCCTTCATCCGATCTGCGCCTATAGGAAGCTGGCCCCTGTATTTATAGTGTTTGTGTTATATGCAGGCTTATCTTGCAACTGCTGGGCACAATGACTATACAAAATCTCTTGCGCTGTTCACCCCCAAAATGCTGGACCTCGAGAGCACTCACCCAGACATACATGTACCTTTCATGAAGTGTCTCTTCCCGGTCAGGAGAAGTGATGGTGCACGGTCAGGTATATTCACAGATATCTTCTGGTGGCTAGCATTAAGTCAACTGGGGTTCTAACGCACGGCCGTGGCTTCAATGGGAGTACTCGTCTTCTCTTCCTGCTCTCCAGACCCGTAGCGGCTGATGTCAGCCAGTCCATTTTCGAGATGGCGGGGTTCTCTTCGAATGCAAGTGATGGCCATCATGGCCTGGCAGCATCAGGCATCCGACGTGACCTGTCCGATATACAGAAGCTGCTTCAGATGTATGTTGAGCGGGGACCATTCAACATAACCTCAGAAAAGCTGTTAGTCTCTCAACAGGGTTGGTGGCAGAGGGGTCAATAAACGTGGTCGATACTCAAAGTGTCGGAGAGAAGATCCTAACTTCCATGGTCGGTCATTCTGTGGCAGAGTACACGTTCTACCAGAAGAATCAAGTGAAGACTCTAGCCTCAGTTGTCCGTGTCACAACTGCTTCCGGGGAACGAATCGAGATGGATCCCCAGCGTCTATACCAGCGTCTTCTTGTTACGGGTATCGGCGATATCCCTATGTCTGACCTCTTCAAATATGAGTTGTGCTCTTTCCCTCCATCTCTCTTCGACAATCACATGCGCATGCGGACGGGGGTCAGAGCGGAGCTCATACACCATTTCCTGAAGCTTGTCCCTGCATGCGTCGTCTCAGCCACGCTCGACAAGGGCTTGCAGTTTATTGTTGATGGGGGATGATTGCTCCACAAGTTCTCATGGCCCAAGCACTCCACTTATGCTGAGATATGCGCTATGTATATCCGGCATGTACGCAGCAGCCATTGCCGTGCGTTGGTTGTGTTTGACGGATATCGCGGCTCCAGCACTAAGGACGAAGCCCATCGTCATAGGACAAGGAACGACGTTGGTGCTTCAGTCTCAGTTTCCGCAGAAATGCGTTTAACCATGAACAAAAAAGATTTCCTTGCCAACACATCAAACAAGCAGATCCTCTGCTCATCAACCTCCTTGCAGAACATATTGTCAAAGCAGACATCACAATTCAGCACGCAGAAGGGGATGCCAACTACAAAATCTATATGTCGGCATGCCTTTCTGCGAAGAGCGCCAACAACTGTTGTCGCAGAAGATTCAAACGTATCTCAACTCATGATACATTATGCTGATGCCAGATATAAGAGTGATAACCTGTACATAGTGACATCGAACAGACGGTATGCATCACTACATTGAAGTAGAATCTGGATCCAGCCCTCTCAGAAGCCCTGCTCTTTCTGCACGCTCTCAATGGGTGTGATACCAGTCAAGGTCACATGGAATTGGCAAAGTGACCGTTCTCACGAAGTATGCAGCACTAACAAAATCCACCTCCGTCTTCATCTTCCTCAAAAGAGGACATCGAAAAGGCAGGAGAGGATACCATGCTGGTGATGTACGGGTGCAACACATCACTAAGCCTCAACTCCGCAAGGGTGGCGAAGTTCCTGTTGAAGGTAGCTACTTCTACACAATACGTCTCTCCAGAGAAGTTTCCTCCAACGAATGATACAACCGCCTTCTATAGCAATTGGACTTATCATCAGGTGCAGGGATGGCGTAGCAACGATATATCCCCGAGCTTTGGGGTTGGGTAGCATCTTCTCTTAGTCTCGAACCTATCAGAATATCTCAGCCTGCGGCACCAGTGCGACTCCTCAAGATAATTCAATGCAATTGCGGCGGTCACTGCGATAAGAAAACATGCACCTGCCGTAAAATGGACTGCAGTGCACACTAGCATGTGGCCAGTGCAAGGACATCACATGCACGAATGTGACGCAAGTGGAGAGCCAGGATGATTACCGGGATGTTGGTCAGGATCATACAGGATTGTAAATAGACAATTGAAACGTGACTTTGAACTATGATCATCTGTAAATGTGGTTTAAATGATTACGCATAGTAAGCTTGGTTGCAATGACATCTAAATATGTGTGTAACTTCATTTCGTTGCAAAGACCTGCCATTTTGGTCCGAATCCAGCTTATTTTCTAGATTATTATATAAAATGTTGCCTTGACCCAAACGTTATCGCATGACCATGACCTCTATCCACCTCCAAAGTGTCACCAAATGAATGGACATCCTAAAGTTAGTTGGAAATAACACCTCAAACGTGTTTTATGTTGCTTAGTTCCAACATTAGGTCCATTTGAATATTAGACCATGTATAATGTCGGCCATCTTGGATTTGAGCCGAAAAAGAGGTTTTGACATGGGTGGATTCGGGTGGTTTTTTTTTGGTGGGTAGACATACCACCAAGGAACCCATTTCAGGTGAGAAAGCTTTGTTAACATTTTTGTCAAACCTGTATGGACAGCGATCACTTCGTTGCTGCGACTACAATGCTGCCACCTCGCGGGCCAACTATTTGTTTGAATCTAGAACGAATTATACAGTTTTTATTGATAACATCACATAGATACATAATTTTATGTCGTCTACGTGCACGATGTGAGTTTTATAACCTGTTCGTATCGGTGTTAACAATGATTGACCAGTAAACGACCGAAGCATGAATTTCGGTGTGATCTTTATTGTAACTGTAGCGATCGGCGCAGCTGATCTCGTTTTGTCTGAGGGATTATACAGCAACGATGACTATGTGACAGTGTTCGATGATGACAATTTCGCACGCACTGTTTACGGCTCGTCAAACGCTTGGATGGTGGAGTTCTACAACAGCTGGTGTGGACACTGCGTGCGCTTCGCTCCAACATGGAAAACAATAGCCGCTGACGTTAAAGGTATACACGGTCAAAGTGTAATTCCTGGTGCTACGTGTAACTTGTCAAATGCCATCGCAAGACATCGGAGAAAAAAACTCGGTCATTCTCCACACTGCCACTGGGACTGCGGGAACGCCCTCTATCGGCCACATCATGTTCATTGCCACATTTATATCTGCTACAAGCATGCTTAGATTTAGCATGATTTAACAGGACCATGAACAAAAGCAACACGTTCCTAGCTAGGCGAAATAGGCATAGTCAGGGCCAGAGAGGTAGCTCTCGTCTTGGCCTTGGGATATTATTATCGCTATTTTAGTATTTATCAGGACATTTCCTCCAATGATATGCCATATGGGTGTAGCTCCAAAGACTTCTACTATAGATACCCATTTGAGATATATCTATTGGGGGGCGCACGATAGTGTAGTGGTTAGCACATCCGCCTGACATGCCGGCGACCCGAGTTCAATACCCTGACCGGGCAGGTATGGTATATTTGGTGTAAAAACCTGGCTCTCAACATTGGGGATTGTGTATCCCTCGTGACTCGGAGATCACGTTAATGTCGGTCCCGTCTCAATTTGGGATGTAAAAGAACCACTGAGGACGACAAGCACCCTGGCAGTGACCACCCTCAGTGCCAGCATAGAAAGGTCGGCTTGGCGATAATGTTCTGAAAAAGGCTGACTAGTTGAATGAGACCTCATAAGATCATAACATTGTAACCACAATAATACAGACTAGTCAGTTAATAGAACGTTGCCGAGTGCTGGAAACAACTAGAACTATGGTATGTTATCAAAATGCCATAAACAAATCAATAAGCATGTGTGTCATACATGTATTCATTCTTGTATGTATGAAAATATATTATTATTATTTAAAGTTACCTAACAATAACAACATAAAACTACAAATGTAGAACCTTTTGTCAGAACACACGTGCTTATGAATGTTTACATGTGTTGCATTGTGTACAAGTGATAATCTTGAGGTCCATACATTATGGAATAATTATATAATGTGAAAGTCAGGGTTGGATTTCTGCCAGGCAGAAAGGTATTTCAGGGCAGAAATAGGGTAGAAAGTATTTCTGCTGGGCAGAAACTATATCTGCCTGGCAGAAATATCAACAACCAGGAAATACATGCCATTGATAGGAAAGTGCAACTTTTTTTGGTAGAATATGTTGTCAGTATGATTCTGTACCTATCCATAGCCAACCTGAGTAAAAGTACAACTACATTCACATGAGTATAAGTACATTTGTATAATAACATATTTTTTCCTCGCCCTTGCAGTGCTTGCTTTTCCCTAGTGATTCCCTGGTTTAAATACATTGGATATCAGTATTGTGTTAGATGTGTGCTTAATTTCTTGTAATACAGTCAAGTCACTGATCTACAAGATACAAGATATTTATTCACAGACTACATTCAGTTACAACTGTTTTGATAGTGGTGACATGCATACATTATGATAAAAACATAATACATACTTAACAATATAATAAATTATGTATGTAAAAGTAAGTGAGCAGGTATACTGGATGTAAATATAATATTGAAGAATAATGATGGGGTTGTGGTATCAGCACCCAGGGGGGGAGCATTTTGTTGATGTTAAAAAGACCCCAAAGTGATGATGCCACAATACGTAATCAAGTTATGAGAATGTTGTATGATATACAATTTAAAACGAACATATTTACATTGTGAAAGACGGGCATTAATAGTAATAATACCTGATACTTGTTTACCGATGATATACAAAACACATTGATTTTTGAAACTCGCAAAAGTTTTTACTTTAGATGGTAGGTTGTTCCACAATGATGTGCCAGTATATTTTAGAGACTTTTGGTGACTGTGTGTTTGGAAGATATTATTGGATGATTTAGATCTTGTACAATAACTGTGAGATATGCCAGGAGTTACCTTTTTAAGATAATTTGGAGTTTTACCATTTACAATGTTGTACATAATAGTACATTTCAGAAGAATAAATCTTTGTCGAACATTTAACCATTTTAGAGATGATAACATATCAGAGACGTGGGTCCTGTGATGGCACCCCAGGATAATACGCATTCCTCGATTCTGTAATTTCTGAAGTCTAGTTATGTTAGAATCTGAGCAAACATCCCATAGAGTACTACAAATTCTACAATAATCCAAATGAGGTAACACCATAGTATATAATGTAACCCAACTCGAGAGAGAAATAAATGGACTAGAACAATGCACAGTAACCAGGCATAATTGTTACGGACAGGACTTGTCACCTGACAACATGTGGGCTGTGTACAGCATTCCTTTCTAAGTTTTGTCAGCATTTCTCTTATCTCTGCTCTCTCAGTCCATGCCTACCCTAGTTTTATTACCAGCCTAGAAGTTGACTGGTAATTAAACCAATTATCATATGGTCATCTTGTGGTCAGTGGAAAACCTGGTTTTGAAGCACCTGGCCGGTGGTGTGTCCATCTAACCAGGTTAGCTGCTAGAGCTAGCTATTGTTTCACTGGTTGGGGGAGCTGATAAGACTGTCTAGCTGTCTGTGTCTAAATCTAAATAACACGTTGGGACTGGCACCAAAAGATGACGTAGTAATGGCGTAACAAGGAAATAGGAATGCTGATATTAATAATAAAATAAATGTGTATGAAAATATGACTATTTTGGGAGTTTCTGCCCTAAAGGCAGAAACTAGGGGAGAAAGGTATTTCTGCCACATGGGCAGAAAGAATTTCTGCCACACGGTTTCTACAGTGAGGACAGAAACGTGCCAACCCTGGTGAAAGTATAAATACATGTATTAACAGATAATACAAGAATATAAAAATTAAGTTACCCAATACAACAAAACAAAACTGTTTTATCCAGGCTGATTTGAAATGTGTTGTCGGAGTTCAATCACCCACCAGCACACACAAGATCGTGTTAGGTCATGCGCCCTCAATATAACGTCATGTTCGTTTTACAGTGGTTAAAGTAAACATTTGGTCTGTGGACAGGTTTGGCACATTTCTGGGAATAACCGGTTTTAGACAGGGCACCGGGAAATACCTGGTATATACCGGTATTTACTAGTAATATCCGGGAATAACTCATAAAACAGGAATAATTCCATAACTGAGATTATCATTCGTTAGTTCATGGAATTAAACCTAATCGAGTTGGAAAGATAATTAATATCGAGAGCAAATAAGGCCTAATCTTTGTGTTTGTGTATGCCAGGAAATCCATGACATGAAAGAGTAAAGTATTCAGTTAGTAAATAGATGTCATTGTCACTCTCACAAGGGACATTACAAAATACTGCTGTCTGGGTCTTCTTCTAAAGAAGAATGGTGATTAAGTCATATAGCCTGTACTAGTGTTGTCTCATATCGTCAGGTGTCAGTTTGCAATCTCGTTAAAGAACAAAGAAATGTTGAGCTTTGGACATTAGCACGTACTTATCACACTCCATATACAATGACAAATACCAAATTCAAGGGTTTTTAATAGAGAATGAACTGGTGCCAGACTGTTGACAGCAACCTATAGCTGGTCAACAAAAGATGGAGTGACATGAAAATGATAATCAATAACACACAGTAACACCCGTATCCATTAAAAAGTAATTGGTTATGAAAGATCAGTTTGAAAGAACAGGAAGCCCTGCATCATAGAAGGGGTCCATGGGACCATGGGCAACTGTTGTGCAACGTATGCTGATGGGTAACAGAAGTGCGCCCCTGCCAGAATGGGGAGGGGGGTTACTGATGAAGAAAGACTACTAGGGTCGGTGGGCAACTGTAACCAACAGCAGTGCCATGGGTTATGCAATATAAGCAGATAAGGCAACTTTATTTATTTGTTGCACTTTTCAGTCAAACTACATTAGGTTTGTCCAGTATCATTCTGGTGATGGTACATTAGCTTTTAATGCAATACAGCTTCAAATATAGTACTTTTAAACACTTCCCATTTATCCTGGTTTTTACCACTAGTTGAGGGTTTTTCCCAAGACGGTATTTACAGGTATTTACCACCGGGTATTTACCAAAGTGGGAAAAACGTGCCAACCCTGTCTGTGGATTATTTTGATCAGATTTCTTTTAATTCTTTGTGACAACATAGAGTTATTGCACCATGAAATACACACGTAAACGGTAATTAATGCGAATCAGCTTCTCTTCACTACCCATAATCTTCCATTTGTTCATGTCCACCCATTTTAACAGACTCTTCACCATATTCCACCCATAACTCTTTCTTGTTATTATTTATCACCACCATAGCGTACTATGCCAAGATCTTTCTTTTACAGACTGGTGGCCAGTAATGAAACTTGGCGCGGTTGACTGTAATTCCAAGAAGACTCTGATTTTGTGTCGGAAGTTCAGCATTGAAGCAGTACCTACGGTGAAGGTGAGAGAATTAGTTTCATGCACCCACGCAGATTAATGATTGGCTATGTGCACAACATTATGGACAATCGATTTATATGCATTTAACATGGATCCTATACAAATTCTAAAAATGGTAACACCGCATAACTGTCACATTTGGGGAATTAAAAAAATAAGGTGACACTTTCCCTTCGAGGTCATAGATTAATCCTTGAAAGTTTGGCACCCGAGATGCAAACTGTCCAACTTTCAAGAATAAAAATATTTTAACGTATACAGACACATACATAGGCCAGCTTGATTATAGTTAGATTTGACTGTTGACTGTATGAATATTTTGAAAACTTAATGTGCTCAGTATTTGTGCCCTGTTGTGATGGTTGTAGCTTATAGGCCCTGACAGCGTATCAGGAGACATGGGTACAGTGTTTGACTTGACACCGATGACACAGGACAGTGTGGAAGAAGGCATCGTTAACATTGTACAGAAGCACACTGCTAGACCAGGCTGGCCAGACCTTACTCCCCTAAGGTATGTCTTCAATTGGAAGAAGGTCCCATTGTGCTCCGAGTCCTTGCAGAACGCGCACAGAATCACCAAAATATGGGCACACCTCGTTTTTTGCATTTAACTTTTTTGTACTTTTGTTTATCTAAAAGATAATTGAAATTCGCACAAAACAGTGCAGAATATACTAATCAACTTTTAAAGTAAATGTGGGAAACACAATACACTGTGTCTGGCTGTTATGTACAGAATGCTATATATATATATCTACGATATTTTAAAACAACGCTACCCTGGTAATTTAAAAACCACCAATACAGAGCTATATAAAAAAATATTCCTAACGTACAGCAAATACTCTAACGAATCCTATGGCACAGGTTACATAAGTATCGAGAAAAAGACGCCACCTCCATGTGTTGTCAAAGCTAAAAGACGCTTTCGGGTGCGTGAGGAAACGGGCGTCCAGACAGGGCACTCAAGGTCTAAAGGGTTAATATCGTACACAAGCACAAGATCACCCGTCATTAAACAATGGTTAAGCCAGGGTGACCAGACTTTACTCCTTTCAGGTATGTCCAGGGCTTGGTCCAGTTACACAAAATCAAATCAAGTACAATTACTTTTCATTTGTCATTTCAGTTACATTTACACATCAACAATTTTCAGTACAATTACAACACTAAGTTTTCAATTACAATTATGATTACATTAATGGGACTGACCAAAAAGATTATAAACGGAATTACTTGCGCAGATATGTAGGGTTGAATGGGTCTGTCAGAAGTAAAATTAATTGAAAAACAAATGGTCTCAATATGAATTAAATTAATAAAAAACAAAGTAAATTGGAATTGAAGTCAATAAGTGATGTGCAATATTTTTGCACATTGATGACATCGAAGCCACAAAGGCTTGACTTTAAGGAGCATACTCTCCCAGTCAGAACCATGTCTACAGTTGGTGGAAGGCATCATTAACATTGTACAGATGCACACAGCGACTGATTTTGACATTGTCCAACTCTGGTTTTGTTGCGCTACTTATTGAGCTCAGAATTCTGATGATATCGGCACCAAGTCTTGTATTGTATGTTTTGTACATGTATAACGTGTAATCGTATTGTTTCAGTTCCCTCAAGAACATCTGGGACACTGTCACTCCATCAGTGCAACATGTGCTTGTCTTCTTCGAGGATGCTGATTCCTATCTCGGGCGCAAGGTGAGTCGCATCTCCTCCCTTCTGTGCCACGGGTGTCGTCAACTTGTCATTATAAAGGAGGCAGTCTATTCCTCATTTTTATCATATTCTTAAGACTATAATAACAATGTTGAAGGTATATTGCCTGCCAAATTATGTTTATTAAGCCCGTAACAACGGTCACAATTTTAAAGATATGCCCTGGAGCATGTTCAAATGATAAACAAAACACTCGCTTTAAAAACAAGTTTTATTGGCAACACTGCTGAGGCCTGGGCTGAGTTAGCCGCAATGCTCTTTGATGTTCAATGATTTTGAACAGCATACTTCCTATTACAAATTACGACGCAGGCTAATTCTTGGTAGAGAAACAGTCTGCCTCCCTTTAACGTACGGCCACAAACCACAATTAGGATCTGTCCACCACTACCCTCATAAAGATTCCCTTGGAAAATGACAATTTTATGTGTTGTGTGAATTTATTTCGAGTGCTTTGCATGGGACACGTCAGTACAGTGAATGTTGAATGTGCTACTGCATTAGACCTTTCACTAGGTAACAAACAATAAATAAATGCTGTCGCTTGCATATCCATACAGTGGCTAGTGGCATACAGTATATTACATGTAACTATGATGTCACTCATGCACGTGATAGATCATCCTGTGTGACAGATGATCTCATGTGACAGGAGATCTTATGTGACAGGTGATCTTGCATGACAGATGATCTCATGTGACAGGTGATCTCGCGTGACAGGAGATCTTATGTGACCGGTGATCTTGTGTGACCGGTCATCTTGTGTGACAGGTTGATCTTGCGAGACAGGTCATCTTGTGTGACAGGTCATCTTGTGTGACAGGTCATCTTGTGTGATAGATTATCTCATATGACAGATGATCTTGTGTGACAGGTCATCTTGGATATGTGTCGAGAGAGCAGACTGGTGCTGCGCCGGATGGTGAAAGAGGACATTAGTCAATATGGTGTCTCGAACCTGCCGGCTCTGTTCCTCATTGAAAGGGGTGGTATCTTCACAAAAATGACCAGGTGTGTTATTTATTATCTCTGTCCATGCAAAATTGGTTTACTGTGTACCTTTCTGCTGTCCAAGACAGTATCCAACCCCGGTCAACTTGACAGCAGAGTGTGGGTTTGAACAGCAGGTTGACTTTCCGAGGGAATACATTCCACCCAGACGGACGTCACGTCGGGAATGCCCTAGGGCACCGTCCTAGGACCTCTTCTCTTCCTGTCGTACATTAATGATCTGCCAGATGTCGTACACTCCTCACGTACCAAGCTGTTCACAGACGACTGCTTCCTTTTTAAGAGCATCACCACTGACAGAGACCAGCAGACCCTCCAGTCGGATCTGTCATCACTGGAGCAGTGGGAGGACTGGCAGATGGAATTTAATCCAGGAAAGTGCATATGCAGCCATCAGAGTGATGCCGAAGAAAACCAAACCGGCCCGTGAAACATCTTGCACCATCCATAACAAAATGCTAGAAACATCTGAAGCAAGAAGATACCTGGGTGCCCCATTCACCAACAACCTGATATGGTCAAGACATACAGCGTCAATAGCAGGGAAAGCAAACAGAGTCCTTGGTTTCCTGCGACGAAATGTCAATGACTGCTCAACCAAAGTCAAGGCCATTTCCTATACCACCATGGTAAGGCCCATTATGGAACACGCCTCTGCTGCTTGGGACCCTCATCTCCAGAAAGATATCAGTCAACTAGAGGCAGTGCAGAGATGAGCAGCCAGATTATCTTGTGGCGACTTCAGAGACAGGACACCAGGATGTGTCGAAAACTTGCTGAAGGTGCTGCAGTGGGAAAGCCTTGAAGGGAGGAGGAAGAACAACCATCTTAGTCTCCTTCACAAAATCAACACCGGGCGCGTTGACATCATCATAGACCAATACCTCCAACGGAGTGACCCCAGAACTCGAGGAGACCAGCATTTTCGTCAAGCACGGGCAGACCACCCAGCCCTTTACCACTCCTTCTTCCCTGCAGCAATCAGAGAGTGGAATAGGCTCCCCACAAGCCTATCAGCCCAGAGGCTTTCAAGGCTGGCCTTGGTGGCCTCAACAACTGCCACCAGATAGCTTCTTGCTGAGAAATTAGGAAACTCTGAAATGAGAAGTTGTTTGGGGTGAATTAGGATAGCTGGCTGCTCATTCTCTGTTATGTTTCTTCCATTTCACTAACTTAATAAATATTTTGGAGAAATAAATATTTGCCTTGTCTTCTCTCAGGAATTTTGTTATATACTGAATCACATCGAAAATAATTTCAGTTGCAGATATAAACAGACTTTATGTTTAGCATCTGGACTTTGGTTTTGTTTGCAGTTCGTCGAATCGCACCAAGATTGTTGCCACAGTCAAGAAGCTTCTGTTGAACCCACAAGCAGGGGTCCCTAGACAGCCGGAGATAGGACCCAAGGAAGACCCGGTCCTTGTCGGGGATCCTGCATCGAGAGACAACCAACATGTGTAAGACTAACATGAAATAAACTGACACAAAAATAAGGGATCATCTCAGAACGTCGGTATCCGATATCAGATTAAATTACTTTCGTTTGGGGAAGAGGGGTCAGAACCAGTTTCGTCTGGTGTCGGACATTGATATTTTATGTTTCGGACTGATACTGTTAATATTCATTGATCGAGACATTAGGATATTGATCTCTATCATCATATCAATGTTTACAAACTTTCGTCTGAGGGGAGGGGTGGGGGGCTGAGGCCAGATGAAAGTAATTTTATTGGACATCAACATTCTGAGATGATCCCTAAGTTGATGTCACTATACACTTGTTGATGTTTCATGGCGGCTCTCAGTTGTCAATGTGGGTTCAGTTTGTTGGATCAACTATTCCTGATCAACTAACGTAGACATTTCTCACCAAATATCTCCTGAAGTAGCTAATGCCAAAATATGACTTCAGTTATCAATATGTGACTAAGACATTGGAAGGTACAGTCGAACCTCGCTTTACGGTCACCTCTGTAATACAGCCACCTTTCAATTAAGGTCGCCCTGGGATAGTCCCAACTTATTTTTGCAACAGTAAAGTGTGTGAAATTTGTCCCGCTAATACGGTCACCTCTCTATTCAGGTCACTTTTCTCCAGTCTCGAGGGTGTCCTTAATAGTGAGGGTCCACTGTACTTCAAGGCTGTATAACTTCAAATCATGTCCTATCTGAAGTACGGAAATCTGTGTATTTGTTGCCATCAAAGGATGCCTCACCATATAACAATGAGGATCAAGTTTGCTTCGTGAACCTGGCAGTCACACAAAGATACAGTTCATGTTCAAATACAGTTCTATATTCTCAATGTCAAGAAACAGTAAATATTATCAAGAATTTAAGAAAACTTCGTTAAACTTCTGTCATGAATAACTCTTCCTGTACATGCATGAAACACCAAAATGACACTCCTTGGCAGGACCCGCTTTAAATTGTTTCTTGGTTTGTGTAATTTCAGTCAGATGGCGCCAGCAGACAGGGTGCACATGCAGGATCTCGAGTCGAGCGTATATTACTCGTTCACGCGGGAGATTGCCAAGTTCAGCTCCATCACCGTAGAGCTGCTTCCAGTACTGAAGAACTACACTGCCGTTCTTGCCATGGTCAGCCGTGATTACCATGCCCTCACCGCTTTATTTCTACAAACAAGTGATTGCATCTAAAGCTGTCACTTGCAGCGTTATTGTCCCATGTAGTCCAGCAGACAAATCCAAGATTTAGGCTGGACCAGGTTTTGGCGTCTATAGTTTTTTTTCTGCTGATTAAATACGACTAGGGTGTAGATTGTCAGAAAATGCCGGGTGACACCTTGTCACCCTTGGGCAATTTGCTTAATTTGAATAAATCCAATATGGCCACCTCTATATCAGTTTCTTATGATATATCCAATTATGGCTGGAATTTCAAAATTATTATAAATTCATTAAGTGTCTGGAGACTCGTGACATCAAATATTGAAACAAATATTATGATCAGGCATTTTTGTTAATTTGCATAAATGCCACCCTATCTGTGTTTTGATCATACGGGTGTATCCAATTTATATTGTTGTAATTTCACAATTATTACAATACATAATAGATATAACCACATAAAATGTTATGATTGAACATTTATTGTTTATATGCATAAATCCAAATATGGCCACTTTCCCGTGGCTATGGATTGACCTTGACATTGAAAGCAGCCTTAATGTTAAGGTCCCACTGTTTTCAACCAGCACATTCACATGTGAAATGTCAAACATAACGACATTATGAAGCATGTGTATTAAAACAGCACACACCATGACATGCACAGAACACAGTACATGACAGCCTTGCATTGTTGCACCCACACCTAGCAGAAGAACAAGGAGTGTCACTCTCACATCCACACCTCACAAGGCGTAAGACAGCAGCAGGCGCAAGTGACACGTCTTCCTGGACGGTGGTTGGTGATAGTGACTTGTGCCCATCTTTCTTCCACCAATATTTCTCAGGGTCAAGTTCTGGTAGGTCTGCATCTTTAAGAGAGCGCCACACACACACTTGATAGTGTGCTCGTTTGATGTTTTCCTCAAATGATTCGGTGGTCGGCGGCAGTGAGCACAGTTTTGGCATTGACGTGAATCCTTTCCCGATTTGAGCTGCCCACACATTCAAATGTGCATCTCACGTGGCATGACAATTTGATTGTCTGTAACAAGCTTCCATAAATGATGTTGCTTGTTTTACTACAGCTGGCATGGGGGGGCATCAGTATGACCCAGAAGTGACAGAGAATGATGACCAGATCGCATTACTTTCAGAACAGTAATTTTTCCAATGCCAAAACAGCAGGCGACCGTGTTACATCCCAAAAGCGCATGGGCTGGGAGGATTTCTGGAATGATGTCTGTGTTTCTCCACAGTCATGCCAATATCAACAGTAACTCGGTCTTTGATTGGAGACTGCGTCGTCACCAATATTTTCAGATGATCATTCAGGTAATAATATAGAAGGAGCACGAACACGTCGGTATCATCAGACAACACAGTGAGTCCATCCGGTTCTTCTTTGGCAGCCATTAGCATATTATAGACGCCAAATCCACGTTTCAACCACTTCTGCTGGACTAATGTAAACTTTACATATAACGGCAATGTCGTTTTTAAAATGGAACGGACCCTATTTTGAAGTGATCTGAAATGCAATATGACATAGCCTTGACAATTTCTAATAGTCCTCACCTTGTTGTAGAAGGTGTATCATAGTTTTGTAGTTGAAGCTTAATTAAGGTCATGGTAAAATTGAAATGTTTATGATTGTTCTGCAGTTTATTTGCAGAAAATGTCACTTTTCTTTGCAGAGCTCAGTTAAACTAATACAATGGTACACTGAGCAAATATATTCAAACTATAGGTAATTCAGATGTCCCCACAGCTCACTTCTGCCATGTTCCGTAAATTATACACTACAGAATACTGACATTCTCTGATAATACAAATAGCGTTGTTTTCTTTGTAACTTATTTTATTACTTCAGTCTGCTATGGCACTCTGGATTTATTTAATTACTGTTTCTGGCCATAACACAACACCAGCGGCTATTTCATGTGACTCAAGTCGAAGTAACAAGTGACATGTACTATAAAAGTGAATCATCTCAACTAAAAATAATTAATTCCACTCATCTGGTTGGTTACAATAAAATCTACAATTGTATGTTTTAGTATTTTCCTGGCACTGAGCCTGTGAGACGCTACTTGAAGAAAGTCAATGATTGGCTCCAGACACAGAGGGAGCCACTGTCGGGAGATGAGTGGCAACGAAACATTGATGATCTACAGGTAAATTATTTTATAAAAATTAACTTACTAAATTTCACATAATATATATACATATAATTGATATAAAGTTTAAATGAAAACCCTGTCATTCAAGATGACATCACCATCTGGTGAATATATTGGCACTATCTTTATGACAATACCCTCTGGTGTTTTAGTTTTGCAACACAGTCTCATGATTATTATATAAAGTAATTCAGAAATATGTACACATTCACACACATGCATGTTTGCACACACACACAGTCATGCACCAATACTGCATTTCTGTTCTTCGTCCTTGGTCCCTGTTATACAGAAGTAAGGTTTATGTCCTGTCTTGTACTGCTCTTTGTATCCTATTCTTGTTCTTCGTCCTTCGTCCCTGTTATACAAAAGTAAGGTTTAAGTCCTGTATTGTACTAGTCTTTGTATCGTATTCATGTTCTTCATCCTTGGTCCCTGTTATACAAATGTAAGGTTTAAGTCCTGTCTTGTACTGGTCTTTGTATCGTATTCTTGTTCTTCGTCCTTGGTCCATGTTATACAAAAGTAAGGTTTAAGTCCTGTCTTGTACTGCTCTTTGTATCGTATTCTTGTTCTTCGTCCTTGGTCCCTGTTATACAAAAGTAAGGTTTAAGTCCTGTCTTGTACTGGTCTTTGTATCATATTCATGTTCTTCGTCCTTGGTCCCGGTTATACAAATGTAAGGTTTAAGTCCTGTCTTGTACTGCTCTTTGTATCATATTCTTGTTCTTCGTCCTTGGTCCCTGTTATACAAAAGTAAGGTTTAAGTCCTGTCTTGTACTGGTCTTTGTATCATATTCATGTTCTTCGTCCTTGGTCCCGGTTATACAAATGTAAGGTTTAAGTCCTGTCTTGTACTGCTCTTTGTATCATATTCTTGTTCTTCGTCCTTGGTCCCTGTTATACAAAAGTAAGGTTTAAGTCCTGTCTTGTACTGGTCTTTGTATCATATTCATGTTCTTCGTCCTTGGTCCGTGTTATACAAAAGTAAGGTTTAAGTCCTGTCTTTCTTTCGTTGCCCTCCACAGCTTCCTATCACAGCCCCTTTATCACTCTCTCCAACTTTCATCTTCCTACGTCTTTCTCAAATCCCACTTCATGTAGTTCTCCCACTTCAGCAGTGGTCTTCCCTTGTTCCTGCTACCTTGATGGTTTTCTGCCTCTGCTTGCCACAGCAGTCTGCCAACATCCATTCTTGTCATAATAATGAGATCAATTGACCAAAATGTCCATCAGCTAAGACAATACTTCACAAGATTTAGAAGGAAATGTAGACGCATGTAACTGTATTCATGTTTCTGTAATTAAAACTGTCCTTATTTTGACTGCATAGGGGTATTTCAGGGGTACTACAAATTAAGATTTTGCAGTTGAACCAGCCCCTTTGTCCACTAATACGAGCCATTATGTTGAAGTTCATGTGTGTGTGTGTGTGTGTGTGCCTATTGCAGAATGAGAATGCGTACCTCCCTACCACAGTGCGGTGGACTGGTTGCCAAGGCAGCAAGCCCCACTTCCGTGGCTACCCGTGTAGTTTGTGGAAGTTGTTCCATGCGTTGACTGTGAGTGCTCTCATGGACCACGCTGAAGGTAGGTCTATTTATCAACCCTGTGTCACAAGTTGATGGTAAACTACATCTCGTACACCTTCAAAAGTGCCAATATGTACTGTCTGGGATATGTGAGCCATGCCCGTAAACAGTTATGTAACTGAATTGAAGCAGTTCATGTAGTTCAGAGCATGTGTTCGGCGAAGTAGGAATGGTGGCTTTGTTGACATGAAACAACCGCAGGCCTTGACTATTCTAGTGTATTTTTCAGTAGTTGGCCAATTATATAATGCTTGAAATCGGCTGACATAACAAATGCGAACATTATCACCTGGTACTGTAAACAGATTGTTCGAGAAGTTGTTTTTTGAAACACGTACAATTCTAGAACAACACAAAAAGACTAACACAACAGCCATCATTTGTGTGCAGTTTGCAAATTTAACTCTATTCATTAACACAGAGAATTAGTACAACATTTAGATAAACATAATAAAATATATTGTGACAATAGAATATGTGAATATAAAGATTGGCTATTAAAGTGAGCCAGTCAGTTCATCTACCCAGTATTAGCAGGCATTGTAATTTATAACAGGGAGTAAGCTGTGTTGAACATGGGAAAATGGGACATTGTTGAACATCAAAGAGTATTGCAGTTAACATGGCCGTATTGCCAATAAAGCTTGTTTTGAAACTGGGTGTTTTGTTTACTATTTGAACATGCCCCCAGGGTCGTACCTTCAAATTGTGAACATTGTTACGGGCTTTCTAAACACAATTATATTAATTAATTAATGAATAAATAGAAACGTAGTGCTTCCTTTTACTCTACTGGCGAAAGACCACATTTAGTGTCCGTCCGCCATTACCCACTGAAAGAGTCCCCTTGAAAATAGTGTTTTGGAGTTATATGTTAATTTTTTTCGAGCACTTTTACATGGGACATGTTGGTCCAGTGAATACTGGATGTACTACTGCATTAGATCTTTCACGAAGTAGCAATAAATGTGCGCTAGTCGCTCACGTATTCGCACGGTGGCTATTTTGCAGAATGCACAAATGTTTCAAATCCATCATCTGGTTTGGGTTGATTTTTTTCTAAAAAACGAGTTATGAGAATTTTACAAATTTTCCACACAAAGTCAGTTAATTTATTGTTCCATGTGCTGAGAAAGTCTATTGTGGTTGTACTCCTACTGCCTTGTACAAGTCCCTTATGCATTTCCACCTACAGAAGCCTCCCGTGATCCCCGGCAAGTCCTCGTGGCGATGCGAGGGTACATTACACATTTCTTTGGCTGTCGCGACTGCAGCAAGAACTTCAACAAGGGCGCCATCTACATCGAACGCGCCATCCACTCGCTCGACGATTCCGTCCTCTTCCTTTGGCGGTCGCACAACAAGGCGAACTTCCATCTCCACGGAGACCTGACGGAAGATCCCCTGAGTCCCAAGGTACAGTTCCCGGGCCGTGATCTGTGTCCAAAATGTCAGAACGGGACCACCAACATGAAAGACAATTGGGATAAGGCGGTGGTGTTGGCATTTATGCGCAAAGTTTATGCGCCAGGTAACATCATCTGCGATAGTCTCCCATTCGAGTTTAAAAAGTCGCAAAGCAAAGTAATGTTTCCGCTGGACCACGTGGGAATGTTGCGCCAGGGCCGACCCATGTACATGGCTCAGCCAATCAGCATCACCTGGTCGTTTACAAGAATCGATCTCAGCATGTGTTTCTTTTTCTATGTTCTTTGTGCTGTCTTAATAATGTTTTTCTGTTACCATTTCACGGTGACACGTCACATGTCTGTTAGTAGTGTCTGTCACATGATCAAATGTTAAGGTATGGCCACTCAATTTACCTGTTTGGAGATTGGTTAATTTCGGCTCCATGCAAAATATCCTGGGTAAAATTGCATTCATCTGCGTAGTGTGAAATTAAGTTTAACGAAACAGTGAAAGAACAACTGTGATACCTGCGATTAAAGTGGGTTTGATACAGCAAAGGCAACAAATAAATATTTTACATAAATTGGCAATCCAATCACAATGCAAACAGTGTTTGCTATATGCGCACTTGCACAGTAGGGTAAATTGGCGATCTCCAAACAGGTCAGTGGACTTAGACAATTAAGGAATCTTAGGCTATACAGATTGCAGACAGTTTAGTATATACTTTATGATCGCATAATTTCGACTATCAGGCAAACAAGCTTGATTTTTATTGTACACACGTCTAGGTTGGCTCTGAGAAGCTCATGTGGTGAGTTTTCTGGTTGGATTTTTCAGTTCATTTTGTCGTGTTGATTAAAGCTGCCACACCCGAATGAATGCCTTTCCACATGTAAGACCACGCAAAACATTCATAATATATATTATAAGAACTAACTTGTTGGAATCGGCATAAATGTTTTAAGAATTACAGCAATCGGTCAGTTAGCTTTGTCTAAGCATTATTATTGGATCTCATGGGACTTTGCCATAGATGACTGTGCTGAACTTAGATATTTGTAAGAGTGGTTCTGCAGATGTATTTTCAAAAAAAATTATTTGCATATCTTGACAAACATGGTCTTTATGCCATAACACAAAATGCACAAACCTGCGAAGAATGTTTCCTATGCCCATAAATCCATCACTTTTCTTGGGCAAGTTCATTCATTCTATATTGCTCCAGTTCACTCAGTGTTATGAATGAGAGCGTGTCTATGGACAGTGGTGGTTTTTGGTGTGTGAATAATCTTCACGCATTAATTGTAGCATGGCTGAAAACTTCCCAGAGAAGTTCAGATGGTGTTCGATTGAACACGTCTGCCAGGGAGTAAAGTGTAAAGAGCTCTGAGCAGTCCTAAGGACTGGATACTGCGCTAAGAACTTACTTTTTTTCGAAAATCCGTCGAGTTACATGTAAACTGTTAGATTGGACACGTGTATTCCTAATATGTGGACGATGAATCATGTAATAAGCGAATGCTGTCTGTGTGTACTGTGTCTTGTGTGAATATAGTCTCTCTGATACTCAGGATAATAGGATTTAGGTAATCCATCTCTGGAATGCAATGTGGACTGTTCTCCCCTACAAAACGAATTGGACATCAGTTTTTAACAAAATGTCTAAATCATAGCGATGGTTTTCCTGGGGAAAACAGATACCATAGCAAGTTGATTTCACCAAAGTACCCATGTTCTGGGAAGAATTGGGAGACTTTTGCGAGTTACCAAAGTAGTTTTGCAATCTTAAAGTTTTTAATCTGTACATGAGAAATTAATTGTTTACATATTTGTCATTGTGAAATCGTAAGATTTCCACATTTTCTGTTTATTTTTGCTAGTATTTATCAAGTGCTTTTGGTGAATTGGTCATATTAAAATGTGAACAAATGAAACTGGTAAGATTACAAACTGGTGGTTTGTGTGGATGTTGCATTCCATAATTACGACGAGTGCTTTCTTATTGTCATTAGGCATCTGGTGCTTAATTATTTATTTACAAAGATAGTTTCGTAAGGCCAGTGATTTGTTACGACGAAGTTAATGTAGTTTACAAAACTATCCAGCAGTATTTTGAAAGTGATCTATTATTTTGAAAGAGAAAAGACAACAGAGTCATCATAAAATATTATGTTTCTTTCACGTGTGTTGTGTGTGTGTTGTGTCCCTTTAGTACCTTTTATGTGTGCTGCGTATCATGTTTTTGTTACGTCTCTTACTAACATGTCTATTTGTGTTTCTGTATCAGTTATGTGTGTTGTTGCTCTTGTGTTGTTAGGTCTCATATGTGTTACTGTCTCGGATGTGTGATGTGTATCTCGTATGTATCTGACATAATAGTTATGTCTGTCATGTTGTTACATGTCATTTATTTCATCGACACACTTACGCAAATGGAACTTTAATACAATCATGACGCTACATTTGTAACGTCCACTATCACAGGAAACATTCCAAAGACATGGTGGGGTTTATATTCAAGCTGTCAGTTCTTCCCATGAATATATCACGTTATGCCTAGTGCAAAGTACAATTGTGTTACCAAAAAGTATCGTCTTATGAAGAGAATTGGTCATATGACCCTGCGAATGTTATGAAGTATACAACAAACAACATTAAGAAAAGTTCACAGTTGTCTGGCATTACAGCTGTAGAACTGTTTTTAATGATCTTACGTCCTTGGTTTTAGTAAGGTTTATGGTTCGTGTCTCATTTGCTCTCAAAGATCGGGGTTTATTTTTGTATATGTACATTGATACATGAACAGTAGCTGTTATATATTGTTATACAGAGGTGAATTACATATTTGTCTAGTTGCTTATACCAAGAAGTTGAACACTAAACTACATTACATTTGGTGTTTTAGTTACATCTAAACAGATTCTGTGAAGGTTTTGCATTTATATTCTCTGTCCATTTGTTATTGTTTGAAGGGGTACACTTACAAAAGGTTGCCACAAACACTGTAGATAGAGATTATTAATAGATCTCTAACTTGCAGCGTAAGCAAGTTTAGTTTATAATATTCTACACTTTTTTCCAAGTACCGAATTTAAATATGTGCAAATTGAATTATCGGCAACTTTACAATATTGTTTCTCTTTTATAAAATACTGCTCAATCTACTCTAATAAACATGTGCTTATTGTACAAGTGTCACAGATGTTCTTTCTCTTACTACTTTGCATTCCTGTAATGCTCAGAATGATCTTGTAATGTTGTTAAACCTGTAAAGTATTCATACTTTACATTCAGATAATGCTCAGAATGATATTTTAATGTCGTTAAACCTGCTAAGTATTCATACTTTGCATTCATGTAATGCTCAGAATGATCTTGTAATGTCGTTAAACCTGCAAAGTATTCATACTTTGCATTCATGTAATGCTCAGAATGATCTTGTAATGTCGTTAAACCTGCAAAGTATTCATACTTTGTATTCAGATAATGCTCAGAATGATATTTTAATGTCGTTAAACCTGCTAAGTATTTCTACTTTGCATTCATGTAATGCTCAGAATGATCTTGTAATGTCGTTAAACCTGCAAAGTATTCATACTTTGCATTCAGATAATGCTCAGAATGATATTGTAATGTCGTTAAACCTGCTAAGTATTCATACTTTGCATTCTTGTAATGCTCAGAATGATCTTGTAATGTCGTTAAACCTGCAAAGTATTCATACTTTGCATTCCTGTAATGCTCAGAATGATCTTGTAATGTCGTTAAACCTGCAAAGTATTCATACTTTGTATTCAGATAATGCTCAGAATGATATTTTAATGTCGTTAAACCTGCTAAGTATTCATACTTTGCATTCATGTAATGCTCAGAATGATCTTGTAATGTCGTTAAACCTGCAAAGTATTCATACTTTGCATTCAGATAATGCTCAGAATGATCTTGTAATGTCGTTAAGCCTGCTAAGTATTCATACTTTGCATTCTTGTAATGCTCAGAATGATCTTGTAATGTCGTTAAACCTGCAAAGTATTCATACTTTGCATTCAGATAATGCTCAGAATGATCTTGTAATGTTGTTAAACCTGCAAAGTATTCATACTTTGCATTCAGATAATGCTCAGAATTATATTGTAATGTTGTTAAACCTGCAAAGTATTCATACTTTGCATTCCTGTAATGCTCAGAATGATGTCGTTAAACCAGCAAGGTATTCATTATGACATGCTACTGTAATGACTGCATGTTTTCTGACATCCTAAAAATCTACAACAAGAATTAGTTTTATGTACTGTATGTTTTGGACACCTGTAATTTTTATGTGGCATAATACATATAGTGTATAATGACTGAATGCTTTCGGACACCAAAAATAATAAAAATTTGTACAGTATGTTTTTGACAGCAAGGAATTCAATTAATTTTTGATGTCAAAATACCTAACGTTTGTGCAACTTTTTGTTTACTGCTTTGGTAAAAAGATCAGACAAACTATCACATAATTCTTGCCCAGACATCAGTTCAAATGATTCACAAAACTGGAAACTTCATGCAATATGATTATGCATGTGTTTCTGAATTCAAGTTGACTTTCTTTGCCGTCTCAAAAATCATGTGAACAACCAATTCAGTGGGATGAAGGCAAAATGTGATCCATCACAGCAGTGGGTATTTAAGTTGAAAATTTTGAAATTGAATGTTTTACCTTATTGGATACCACATATCAGTAATTTCAAAATGGTACCTCACTTGTTCAGATGTCTTCAGTAGTTGGATTTATTGTTAGCATTGATGCAAACTTTAAAAAAGCAGTTTTGAGAAACGACTTCATTTTTTCTCACAAACGTCTATTGTTTTTTAATCTATTAATTGCATGTATTTTATTAATTTTGAATTTGTCGAGGAAAATAAACTGAATATTGCAAGTTAATTATAAGGCATGCATTTCTGCCAAAATCACAAAATTCCTGGAAAATGGCCTAGACAGCTATTGTTGGTTTGCATGCAGAACAGACCTCTGCGACTTAATATCTGGTTCGCTGTGGAGGGCCACAAATGTCAGCCCAGCAGTTGGATTCTTTCGACCATTGAAACAAATGTAAGCATATCTGGACATAAAAGAACCAGATTTTTGATGTTGAATGGGCTAAACCAAATAGATGTTTAACGATATTTATATAAATAATATTAGAATGGTTATTAGTCTTTCACATTTTCGGACTAAAAACATAACGCTGGAAACACCAATCATCAAGTTATATTTTATTCATTGTTAGATGCATGTTACAATACACAAGTTGACAGATAAATATCACGGTCTGTTGCCTGCACAAAGCAGGTTGTCTTGGGTCAACCCAAAAGTATGCTTTCCATCCGCTAGGACAACTTGACCTCTTTACGTCTTCAAAAGACAATCACAATACATAGTTAGTGGCTAAAGCATAAATACCATAACTTGAAAAGCCTGGGTAATTAAATACGGGCTGAACATACACTGATATCACCTAACGTAGAGACCTTTAACCGGTTTAGATTTGGACACAATACACTTACGTTCACAAGTTTCTTACAGTGGCGCCATTGTCTCACATGGTCAATGTATTTCGTTGTCTACAATATTAGTTGCTGCTTAATTTCATACATATCTGGAATGTTGCGAGAACATTTAATTCATCCAAATTGTTTTCGGCACCCGTTATTTGGAAAGGCGTCAAAAAATCGGAACGTCTGTCAGAGTTGATCAAAACACATCTATGCCACTTTGTGTGGATATCTATATATTTATATATTATGTACACGCATACAGTCTACCTAGACAATACCTGACAATGTTATGACAGCCACACCGCAACCATCACCCACACTCCATCACTAAAACAAGACAAAGTGACACTAATGGTGGATGGTTTACAGTGCAACAATTCTGACAACTGAGATTACGAAGCATACATAATACATTATAATTTATTGTGCTTAACAAATGTGATTATAGAGATTACAATACCTACTCACACAGACACACACCTGTCACGTACAATACACCTGCCCAAGCATTCGAATACACCTGGAAAAAAAAGTTCTGCTACACTGGACATTGCATGGAATACATGTATGAGATGTCTGACCAGTATGGTTACTGACCACTATGTGGCCACAGTGGTCATCGTTCTACAGCCAGTTGCTGTTAAGGCCACTTTCTTTGTAAAGTCGGTCAAGGTTACAGCATTTCAGATTTCATGTACACGAAATGGGAAGTGGTTGAACAACGAATGTTTCATACTGACCATTCTGTCCTATCACAGTGGACACTTTCAAGTTGACCATCACTATCAAACTGGCAGTGCTGACCATGACATTCAGACATTCTAAGCATGAGAAACACCCAACACAAATAAAACTTAAAAATAGGAAATTTCTACAATTTTGTTAACTTACATTTAATGACTTTGTTGTAAACTAAACCATCTGCTTAACGTTAAACAGTTGTGAGGTGACTACAACACTCACTTTGCTAGTTGTCAGGTTTAAATAAAACAGGTTAATTGTGATGCAAAAGGATAATATCACATTACCAGACTCTCAAGTAACGGTCTAGTCAGGACCGCCCAGTTAGTGTCATTAATCACAGGTTTTACTGTTGTGTTTATCATCACGGAATACAGCTGTGAGACATATGAAGCATGGACAGACACTGAAATAGATTCAATTTTTCACGAGATTCAACACCACATGAACCAGCAGTAGCTTAAACTTAAAGCATATAAACACACCCGTCCAACACATGACCCAGGAATGAACAACCACGGCATGACAATGAATATTTATACAACGCCGATGACGGGATGCCTGTAATTTTAATGAGTCACACAGATGGACAATGTCATGCTAGTGGACCAACGTATGGATTCTTTACAACCATAGCAATGCCAACATGCAACGCATGCTTGACCCCATCAGAGCCTCACACAAAACAATGGCAGTGTAAATAATGCATAACAAAAACGTGGACACTGCACAGTGCATGCCATTCCAGGCCAAGTGAAGGAAGATGTTAAGATGAGAGTAGCAATTAAACAGGACCGGTCATGACAGAGATAACATCTCATCAGCGTGCCAGGGAATGTATACAATGGAATTAACTGCGGGAACAAGAGTCCTCACACAGACTCACTGTGTGGGTGCTGCCACCGGAATGTGGAAGAACAAAATAAAATGTTTGTTTCCACGACTGACAGTGAACACTTGGCCTATGGTTGCCCTTCTACGTCTCACAGTGGCTTCAAGTGAACAATACAAATGTCACCTTTTGAGGGAAACGTCATTCAGCAGAGAGAAACCTTATGCAAACATCATGTAAGTCAGTTTGGCGTGGAATCGTCAACAGTGGGAGTCGTACGGAGACAACTAAGGAGAATAAAGAGACTTGACTAACATGAAACGAGACAATGACTCATTCAGTTGTTTTCCAAATCACCACTGAGTAGTCAGCCACACAAGGCTGGCCGATATCTCACCTCACCTCTAAGTAATAAATCTAGGAACACAGGTAGTGCATGACATAACTGGATGACCAATGACAATCTTCAGGACACAGATGACCGTTTGACCAGTCTTCCTCGGGGACAAATGGAGGGTCGTTTGGTGACATAACATGAATCTTTCCACCTGAACATGCGTCTTAACAAGACCAGCAATGATTAAACCAGACCACATCAGACACTATCGGGTATGAGAATATGTCTATTACGGACAGTCGATGGTGTCCTCACCTATACACATGTCTACTGTAGACAGTGGTTAGTGTTCTCTGTAGTAGGTTTTCTCATATGCTGGTATTAACACAGACTGCACCATTCTGACACTGTAGCAACCTACCCCAGCTGGAGGGGTGACTATAACACACACAACTAACTGAAGGCACCAGGAAGAATTTTCTGACTAACGGGAACTGTGACAGGATTTTTGGGTGTCATAATTACATCAGTGACAACAGTCACAACTGTCCAGCCTGGTGTAGTGGACAATGGAATGACTAGTGTTGTCCTCTCTCCCAGCTTGACCCCAATGTCCACACAATGAGCTCCAACTGAGTTACTCCACCACAGAGTGAACCTATGAACTACCTGGTTACTGAAGACTCCAGTGCTGTTGTATATTCGAAAGCATGTATCTCACACAAATGTCAGTAGGCAATTGTAAGATTTCCTCTTTCAAATATATTTACATAATGTAAATAATAGGTAAAGCTATAAAGAGACAAAACCTGTTCCCACATGAATCACGTTTAATGCCTCTGAAACTAACCGTCTCACATTCTCTCAAGAGCTGCATGTGAACTGAAAAAAACTTAATCAATAATAAATTACGCAAATGAAAATCACAACCGTTCTGTTTTTTAGACTATCACATTTCTCTTTGTTAATTTTATGCGCAATTCATTGAAAAAAAAGTAAAATTTTACTTTACTTTACAATTCATTCAAACCGTGAGATACCAGGCAGTGTTTTTGTACTGAGACTATACATAACTGAGCTGAATATCGGAGATTTGGCGACAAGAATGCGACGTCATATGCCGCAGGAGTGAGAAATTGTGGACTTTTCTCACACACCATTGTCTGCCGTTCCAATGAATCTGATTACACTGTGCTAATTAAAGCAACAACTTGACTCCAGCCCTCCCAATCTATGGAATGAATAATTTAACATGCAGCCACATCAAGTTCCTTGCATCTGACTCGAACCGTACCGATCTGTACAAGCGCACACGGTTCCCACAAGTATTCACGCAACCATGGGTGACATTCACCGCTGCTTCAGCTGATGACAATAACAATACAGCATCGTGTGCAATGAACCATGACAACAGTTCCGCCCGACTGATCATGCCAAAAACTACCACTATTTACTGACTCGAGATCCAACTCCAACTGTTGGGAAACGACTAACGGACAGACATGAATGTGGAATGCTGGGTAATGCTGGTTTTACACCAACATACAGGAGGCACTATTAGTACCATTTACATATCAAAAAGTAAAGGAATCTTTCTTTGTGCACATGGTACAGGATCAACATTAGCAGTGAAATTCTTGCACTAATAATTCTGCACATACAAAACACAACTTTTCGAAAACCGACTTTAAATTCACTAAACAAAATAATCACTCCCACACTTGTTACACAGGGCAGTTTCTTTGTGTGGAAATATATTCCCGAAAAATCACACAAGACAAGACAGTGCTGCAACGTGCACACATCAGAAACACGACTGGTCACGGATGAACTCCTATGTGATTTATGGCTAAATCTTTGTAAAGTGAAACAGCTTGTGAATAGGTGGTGGCTAATAAAGCTCAGGTTTCCGCAGCCCAAACTTACGTAGTGGCAATGTAACTAAGCCTGTTGCCAGTTCACAGGGCTTGCATTTGCTTGATGATTTAAAACTGTAAGAACGAAGGGATCAAGACCACTCTTAGACAGAATGCCTCATGCATGCGCAGACACACATGATTCATGCATGTGTGTTATTTCCACAGACTTCCTTCCACATGGGCAATGATCAAATGACATAAGCGAACTCGCTATTTATACAGACGTTGAGCATGAACAAAATCCCGCGTAATCTACAAGCATGATTTGTATCTTAATAGTTTTCCTCGCCACAGAGAGCCATATTTTGTCTAACACATTTTCACAACCTCAAAAAACCACTCCGACAATTGAATGCAACACTAATATAACCAACATTTCAATTGCAAGCAAACATACAACTACAATATGTGCTTTTGCTGGGCACATACAATGACAATGTCATGTGAGATGTGCATCAGGTAAGGGGCTTTGTAAATATAAAAAATACACAAAAATTTGACAGAATTAACCACACCCACCCTACCCCTCATCTAAAAAAATAGAAAATTTGAGACACTACACATACTTTCCTACTGCTGTGAATGGAATGGCAATTACTGAAAAAATTGGAACATAAAAAAATCAAAATATTCCTTTCCAATTTTTTAAAAATCCAAATGGACCCTTGACCCACTGATCCGGAAGCAAATATTTTTGGATTATTGGAATTTTTAGTATACAGTATATTTACAAAACCCCCTAAGGACACAAACACAACTCTGACTAACATCATGTTATCAATAGATTAAACAATAACCCCAGCCAAACATATTTAACATGACAGCATACACTCATAGAAACGCAAATCCCAATATCAACACAATGTGCTCATACTAGCACTATAATATACATTGTTGTATTTGTGTGTGTGTGTGTGTGTGTGTGTGTGTGCATAAACGGGCATTCGGAAGATATTTCAACACTGGTCGACTGCATTTAGAACAACATATCTGAAGTGGCGCCATCTGCCCACATCCCCGACGTGTCGTCTTCCTCGACGAGGGCTTTCTTTGGCTCCGGGTTGACTGGGACATGGGTAGGGGGCTCCATTGTGTCTGTGGACTGGCGACTGGTGCCCCACTTGAAACTTTCCTGGTACCGAGTCTGGTAGGCGCCCAGACCCCCTGAAACATACATAACACATATATCATGCCAACTACGTACAATGAAGCGTCACTGTTAAGGTCACCCTCAGGACTGGGCAAAAGTAAACTGAATGGCGACGTGACCATATTAGCACGGCTAATTTCCTATACTTTACTTTGGGACTATCTTAGAGTGACCTTAATTGCGAGGTGGCTGTATTACTGAGGTGACTGTAAAGCGAGGTTTGACTGTATTTTCTAGTGTTCTTCCAATAATCAATTTTGGCAATGATTGGTCTGGTCATATTCAATTAATCATAACGACCATCGATCACATAAGATTGTATTAATCTTGTGTGATCGATGCTTGTTACGATTAACATTTATTTTGGTGAAATAATATTATAGACGATTACCAAATAATTTTTTTAAATAAAAGATGCTATTGACATCGCATATATGGCATATTGGAAACCTCACATTATGGGACGACGCAACGCATTAAATTTATGAACATGGCAAGACTGTTCAATAAATTTCCTATGGTGATTATTACGAACAGGTGCCCACATTTTCATCAACTATTGTATGTTAACATCAACTGCCACCAATGGGTCACACTAGTCCTGCCACCTAGTGATCAAACATTTCTTAGAATGGCTGCCCAAAAACCAGTTGCACGACTGATCATTGATTGGTTTGACCAAATTAATCGATTATGAAAATCAAATTGATTCGTGACACCGCTATTTTCATATACCCCAGTCATAATATCACGTCACAATGTACGAATGGATGCAGTGTACATCAGCGGAAGGTGCCACAATCAAAATAAAAGATGATCAAACCTAAGACGACACCTTTATCACAAGCATTGATCAACCTAACAGTCCATGGGACGATAGAAACAGAACGTTACAGCAGACACAGCACGGAACTGGAACGTCTTTATTTAGTAGATAACAAATACATGTAACGGCATTTTCATAAAAGAACAAACATCTGCCGGGAGACTGTCACTACGGCTTATAAATATGCCGCTAACGTGAAAGCCAACCATCCACTAGCAAGTAACTAAAACTACTACAGGACATCCATGACGTTGGTCCTCACAGCAACATTGGCCCAGAACTGCAGGTTATAATTCTGACTCACTCTGTGGAACGTTGCCACCCATTCTGGCAAAGAGCATCACCCTGGAGCACACCGCAGGAACATGGCCAAAACAGTCAAGTCCACGACACACACAAAAGGTTACCTCACATAGATTGATGTATAATTATTAGGAGGCAAGAAAATAGAACAATGAAGTGCATCCAATTAACGACAGACTGCCCGGCCACCTGCTGATTGTTCTAGTGAGCATCACTCGGACGGACCTGAAATAAAATTCTCCAAACACTAACGAAGCAGTCAAATGTAGTACAGCCCGCACTGCCACCTGCTGGTGTTTTGGTGAACATCAGTTAGACCAGCGTGAAATCAAACTGTAATGATTTTAATGAAGCGGCTAAATTTAGCATGGCCACAACAGGCCATTATCATATACTTGACAAGACAAATCTTAAGATGCTCTCCAACATTCCAAAGCATCTCTTGCTCTCCCTTTGTCTCTACGCCCACAGTGAGGCTCGCTTAAGTCCACAATGAGGCTTTCCTTGATACTTGTCCTCAATATCTGCTATGGAACCAAAACTGAACGCATACATTTGTGTTGTCACACGAGATTATTATGAGATTCTTATGCCTGTGGGTTACAGGCAGAAACTATCATCTTGAGAGATCAAAAACTTTAAAACTAATGTTGGGTCTAACCATCTTTCACGTTGCCTGACGTACAGAGTACTTGACCTACTTTTGGTGTTGCTAATCTGCAGGATGTGATAGTGAGATACCAAACATTACTGGCTAATCCGTCTGTATTTTTAGGGATTCAACTAAATGTTTTGTCAGTGTTATTATATTTTGTTTATGGACTGGATCCAATGTCCAATTTACTCCAGCAACTGAGTAATTAGAACGATCTGCTCACTTCAGAAGTACATTCGTATGCAATTAAATTATTCTACCCTACATGTGATCAATACTGGCTAATTCCTTCATTCCAAATCTCTGCGATCAGGATCTGACCACCAATTGCATTAAGGATTATCCTTTAATCTCGCTTGATCTACTGATCTTTTAATTTCACCAACCTTCAAGGCAGTTAAATCCACCAATTACATTTCAAGTTAGTTATTCCCCACACACGGTATATCATGCACCTATTCACCCTTTATTTAAATCAACCTAAACCCCAACAGAACCATTTATAACATCCCCAACATTTCATAACTATCCACATTATAAATACGACAGGACAAATTTCCAGGTTTTACTTAATTAAACAAAAAAACACCGGTTGTCAAGGTAAATACGTTCATATCATTGGCAGGTTCTAATTAAGAGATATAGGTCACCAGTCTGTGAGTTGACATAATGTAACACATTTATCCCCCGTCCTGTTACCTCCCCACAGTGCATGGGTGCTAGGTAGAAGGGAACCAGTGTTTTATCCAAGACTTCCAACTGCTTATGGGGTGGTTGCATAAATCTGCAAAGTCCCTAAATACATTACGCATTATGTATGGAAGTGATAGTTTGGTAGTCACCACGTATCGTAGGGAAAAACATTGCTACATTGAAAACACATTGCTGCAGTGAAAACACACTGCTACAGGTAGCAGGTGAAACACGACAATGCAAATTTGTTATTGTAACAATCTCAAGTTTCACACCACGTATTTTAAACGAATAATACATTTTTTTACTTTGCACACACGAGACCCTCCCTATGGCAAGTACGAATCCATTGATCCAATGTGTTAGCTGCGGCACTAAACATACCAGTTTGTATGAAACGACTGCTTGGCTTTCTAGCCTGGCCACTTGTGGATATGAAGCAATCAGATGAGACACAACGGTTGCCTAAAGGCACTGGTTAGGTTATCAACATAACTTCATGATAACATCCTGATGTCATTATCAGATTAAGGCAACGCCAGATGAGAATGAATTAAATAGAATCGTATTCCACTAGCAAAAAACCACCTCAGACCGTTTCATCTAGGCCATGTTAAGTGGATACACAAAGCCATACGTTGCTGTTATCAGCCTTGAATAGACCCACATTCACTCCGGCAAAGGCATAATAGGATGAACAACATTATGGTTCTAATATAGGACAACACACTAAGCACCAATAAAAATGCCCCAAGCAAAATTAGCTTCAATTAAGTATCACAAATTATCCATATGGAATTTAGCTATCTGCCTTGCAAAATTAACGTTGCGCTTATTATTCTAGGTATGTCGATAATTATGATGTTATACCAGTACTGCAGAATATGTAGACAACACCCATGCTGACATTTCTAGTGTAACTTTTGTGTACTACTGTTGTCGTAGCAACCTGTACATGTCATCACATCAGTCAGGTTTCATAAAAAACTTGATTGATTATCGTAGGCAGCTATTTTTTCAAGTACCAACGCAACGGATGTCAGTCTGTAGAAACCATTAATGGGTTTTTCTCTTCAGCGTTGGAGCCTTTTTGTGGCACTGCATTCATTGGAGTGCTGATGGCGTAATATCCTTTCTGTTCCAGGGTGTGGTAGTCTGGCAGTTAGATAACTCAATCGAGAGGACTTGGGTTGAGATACACCATTTCAAAACTTCGGCAAATTTATTCACCCCGTTTGCCGGTCTTTCGGAAGAAACACCAACAGCTGCCTGTTGTGTCTATGCCACGGGAAGTAAAAGATCCCACGCAGGGAAATGTGAAAAACCTGTTATGGTTTCACAGAACCAATGGTATAAATCTATAAACACCCTTATATGGGTGGCTTATTGGGTAACAAATCAGCTGTTACCTAAACACTTGCTCTAATAATGGAGAAAACAGCTTGTCTTGGTGGATACTGCCTATGTATGAAACCACACATTATAATTCTGAGTCGGGCAGACTATCACATTATGTCAATGCGAGAATTTCTCTGCTGTACGTCTCCTTGGCCCAGATACACCCGGCGCCCTTGCCAGTCTTACACAGACCCTGTCTTGTGAGAAGTCATGCGTGTTTGCGCTCAACCATGACAGGAATGTGTCATTCAGTGTATCTGACCCTCTGAACTATAATTGTGCAGTTGCCCTGGGACACACCTCTGGAATCTAGCAGCATTGACAACTTTTGTTTCGATGGACAGTAGAAACACTTCCTCACTGAGCAACACTGGAGCATCACAGAACACTCACTGAGCAACACTGGAGCATCACAGAACACTCACTGAGCAACACGATCGATTCATAGATTCTGCCTAACAGTGTGTGTTTTTATTTAAATGTCACCTGAAGACATATTTATTTAAACAAACTTATGGTGGACAATAGCAAGATTTATTTACAGGACGTTTGAATGACTCTTGTTAATTTATTAATATATTTTTATTTTGTCAATTAATTAATTTATATATTATTTTAATTGTTTTTATAATGTTTCTATATTGTGAGCACATTGATTACCTATTGGTTAGAGATCGCGCGGTAAAACCTTTATTATTATTATAACAGTGTGGAGTGTTAATGGGAAAGGGGAGGCGGGAGGCACCCAGGATAAAGGACAATGGGAGAAATTGGGATGGAAGGCTGAATAAAGGAGGAAGAAATAGACTGGCAGAAAGAGGATGGAACAGAAATTATGGAAAATTAGTGAAACAATTAAAGTGTTTTTTGGACAAAAACCTATATAAAATATGTAGGAGTTTGATGTGGTGGGAGAATATGAAAGGGTGGGAACTGAAGAGGAATTGATGATAACAAATGGACAGAAGATGTGTAAATAGCACAGGGAGATAAGGCATAGGAAACAGTGGGAGCATGGTTTATAACAGTAATCAGGTAAACCGCTGGACTGTAGGCAAGATGGCTGGGGTTCAAGTCCTTTTGAAAACCTAGGCAATTTTGTGAGAATGGAGATCCAAAGTGACGAAAAGGAGAAGCCCCCAGCAAGACTGCAATAGTACAGGAGCTAGACCTGACTCCTGAACAAGGGAACCACGAGGACGAAGAGAAGAGTCAGTCATAGTCTGGTGTATAACTTCATATGTCACTGTGACAGTCTACACTGAGACACACATCAGCCTAGCACCCACAACACACAGATGCACAACACCCAGTTGCACCCAGCACTAGCAGTTATAAATGACCATGTCAGCCTGTCTCACCCATGGAGGGTGCCATTTTACAACCTCTCACACAGATCATATCACCCTCAATGCCTCAACACACCCACATCCTATTGTACAGAGCACCTACACACCAGACCAACCACACCCACCAAAGGCATAACACCAGCAGTTTGTTTCACAAGAAATCTCAAAATCTCTACAATTATTACAAAAGTATAGAATTTCTTCTAGTTGGTGTCAGTAAACATATTCAAACGTTTTCAAGTTTACATGATTACGATGTCATGCTGGCTTCGGGTACAGCATAGTCAAATGTCAGTCGGAATAGAGAATACACAGCAGTCGGAGAGTCTGATGGGGTCTGGT
The DNA here is from genome assembly GCA_020002185.1 of Paraescarpia echinospica. Classification (NCBI taxonomy): domain Eukaryota; kingdom Metazoa; phylum Annelida; class Polychaeta; order Sabellida; family Siboglinidae; genus Paraescarpia; species Paraescarpia echinospica. The sequence continues at coordinate 40,542,662 of CM034540.1, read as the reverse complement.
CTGGCGAAAAGGGGGCAAGCGTGTCCATATATATCTATTAATTTATTTTGTGCATGGTATCCTCTGTAGAGTGACAACCCCTCTTATATGGCCAAAATACCTTAGCAGAAGGGGTGGTCGCTCAAGAGAGGGACTACCATGTCTACCATCAAGGAGTACATCCTGCAATAGTTGCACTGCCTACATACCTTCACTGCTGATGCCCGGGGTGGACTTGAGGGCGCCTGATGGCTGGTTGAAGTCTGCATCATCCATAGCATCGGATCCAACATAGTCAAAGTCACCCTTCTCTGGGGGCAGTTGCTCCAGCAGACACTGTTCTGAAGGGTACTCGTAGATGGAAGGCACCGACTCATTGAACACAATATGCAGGTGCTGCAATGACACAAGGACAGGTGTTGTAGCTAGATGTAAAGATGTGGTTCTTATAGGGCTAATCTTGTTGGGTCTGGAGAGTTACAGGAGCAAAGAGGGTGGATACGAGAAAGGTGAACGACCTGTGGGAAGAGGTCAGGATGCTGTGAACCGTGACAGGAAGATTGGAGAACCCGGGTGACATGCACAGGTCATTTGATCAGGCTTGGATTCAAATGCGAATGCTTTTGTGCATGTGAAAAAGTCCCATTTGCAAATGTGTGTCAGGATCAAAACCATTTGTATTTGAATCAAAAACACGTGCATTTGCATGCCAAGACCACTGTAGGCGGTCTACGATAAAAGCCTAAAGGGGTTTTAAAAGTATCTCCTTGGTTGCATTTATTGTCTACTTAATGTCTCATTTTATATTTATGTGATGTATATTATATCTGTGACCAAATAAATGATGTATTCTATTGTAAAAAATTACATAAAATATAGAGATAATATTATGCAACATACACGTTCAACACTAAACAATGGATTCCTTCTCACCTCTACATTTTGACAGATTTCACCTGTACAACTACAAGCTACCTACACCCATTTAAGCACAAACACAACAACAAATCTACACGTATCACCAACATTTTAAAATAGGACACAAATTAAAAATATTGCACCAAAATAATGATCTGTGACAAAAGTACATGGCCTGCTGTGCCTCTAATTTCCATTAGGTGTATAATTGTATGTCTCTGTGAGGGGGCACCCCACCCTACCCAGCATGACCTGTAGATGCACCTATTTGAACGATTTACAAGCAAAGGTGTGCTTACAAGTTACACAGAAGGCAGACGTCAAATGTTGAATGACCCAACAAGTCAGTCATGCATATCCGACGTGACAGCACAGTGGTGTCTCTTACCGGTGGGAGGGGTTTGACTGGAGGCAGGCAAGATGATGTTTGGGTTATGCTGTTTTTCAGATATTTTTGAGTAACTTTGTATTCTTTTTACAAACCAGTATATCTGCATTATGTAGAGGTGTCTATATTGGTGATAAATGCTTTATGTCTCCTTGACAATTGACCCTGGGGAGCAGGGATGAACAAGATTATTAGGTTTTGGGTACGCTGACATTTCAGGGTAACTATTGTATTTTTCTAAAAACTCGTACAGACAGTATTAGCTACATGTATTGCAGTTGCTCATGCCAATATTAATTCAGATAAAACTAGATCTACCACTCTATAAATGAGCAGTCAGTTATCATGTTTGGGGTACGTTTATGTTTCAGGTATTTTTTGTGTGGCATTTTGTATTTTTTTATCTAACTACCTATACTACAGCCATCCAACTTAGGAAATGTTACCATGCTATACGTTATGTTTCATACATTTTATGGTGACCTTTTGTATTATTTAATAGAACAATCTATTTACAGTTCTACACTAAAGTCAATCATATTGATCAAATAGAACAGAGAAATTCACATGTTATTACAGATATAGACGCTCAATATTAAACAGTGTGACACTTCGACACAGGTTTTGGCTGACTCAGGATGGACAAGATGAAGGATTGGATGTGTTGATGCTTCAGGTGACATTTTGTAATCCTGTAAAAACCAGTATACATATAAATTACATTTATACACTGCAGTCGCCCATACTGGCTTGAATGTAGATGAAGTGAAACCTATCATGCTATGTACCATCCATTAAGCACAGCCTGGCAACTGAACACAACTTCGTGCTGACAAGAACAGCATGGATGCTGTCTCTGTTGTCAAAGTGTACATTCTTAATTTTTTATGACATGACCAAAATTTCTTAGTTTGTGTTTCTTGATTTTGTGAGAGTTGCGTCTTTACTTTCTACTCTAGAAAGCCTGCAGCCTTAGCTACATTACTGATACCTTTTTTCCATCTCCTACTACTTACTGCAGCCTGTGGATGGAGCTAACTATTGACAAGTTCTTTCTACCTAATCCTCTCCTGACACATCACATCTCAAATACTTTCAGTCTCTGTTCACTTCTATTAGTAACTGTTTCTGCATAATGACCAATATTTTACCACGTATCGTATAAAGACCATATACCTGGTATGTAGCATTTCAAAAATATTATCTTTATACGCTATATATGCTATGGATTTAACACAGTGGACTAAATAATAACACTAAAAACATTAAGAAACATGCTCAAAACAGTAGAACTTTACTAAGTATACAGAAGTTACAAACTCATCTTAGATACCAGTCTACTGATTTGAATCATTTTTACTGATCACTGGTGCACAAGCGATCTTAATAAGCCAGGCTTACTGTTGGTTTTAATGTTTCGTAGCATGTACAAGATTATACAATCCACAAATGAGAAATGACATTCCTAATGACAGAATATGACATGACAGTAAGGACTGGGGGGGTGGTGACACAAAGGACACACCAGGTGATAGACCCACAGGATAGCACCAACTCTCTTCATCATCAATGCTTTATGGCACATTTTGTCAAACAAAATCACAGTACAATTTCTAATTAAGTTTCATTGACCTATAAATGTGACCAGATAAAAAATAAAAGTGCAATTATATTAACTTTGATGAGGAAGTTCTACTGCCCAGCTGAGGTTATAGTATATGTGAAACCATAACTTAATCTTTATGTAACCACACTTGCCAACTGATAAAGTTTTATGTTTTTATTGTCTTTTTTATTACTGTGCATTTTACCATACAAATTTATTATCAATATAAGAATGTGTTTTATCAGTACAATCAACCACACCCTCTAATTACTGTAATCTACTGAATCATTACAATCTATGTAACATTTGATACATAATGACTTATGATTAATATACCATCACGGTCTGAGGTAATTACTCTTTCGTAGATCAATATAAATTGTGAGATCTTATCTACTTAATTGCTTTTGTGATTAGTTCTATATAATTTTATGAAATGTACATATTATATATTTAAGACTAACAGACTAGTAAACAGTAAGCAGGTTCCTGTTGCTCTAAATTCACGTGGCAAAGCAGATATATGTCCAAGTGCACTGCATACATGCACGTGAACCAATATGAAACACTCGAATTTGTATCGGTGATTTGGTATATTGAGCATTATGTTAACAACCAATTTGATTAATTTTTCTTATCTTATTGGCATATATTTTAGACTTAGATAAGCCACATATTCAGATGTATCGAGACCTACATAAAACTGCACTCTCAGTAAACCAATGGCTTCAGTGTGTGGTTTGCACAATGATTTTGTTCAATTGTGCCAGACTTTCACAGACATGCATGCACGAGTGTGCACAAACATACGCATGCATGCACATATTATATAGTGAAGACAATACCTAAGACTCAGACTACAACATGTGACCCTCCAGGTATTAAGTGACACAGGCCTATTATGTACTTGAGCCCAAAATAGCTGTCAAGGTAATGTCCCAGCAATGTCTTTCAATGTTTTATTTTCCTCGACAAGTAATCCACAACTAATAAAATACATTTACGCATTTACGAACCCACATTATTAAACAATATACAATATGAGTCAAAATGATGTCGTTTCTCAAAACAATGCTTTTTAAAGTTTCACTTTGAATCAAATTTAGCAATAAATCAAAAACTATTGAAGATATTTCAATGACGTATCATTTTAAAGGTTGTGATCTGTGGAATACAAAGAGGAAAAAACTCAATTTCACAATTTTGCAACTTAACTAATACCCATTTTGTAGGTCACATATACAGCCGGAGGTCATGGAGTACAAGATACATCCATAGATATAATGAACGGGAACAGCAACACTCAGATGACGCATAACTTGACTGGCTGGTGAACTACTCAGGGCTAAGGCTGATATAATTAATTTATGGCCTGTCACTGCAAAAGTTGGTATTAAGTTAAAAAATTGTGAAATGGGTTTTTGTACATTTTTGGATTCTACAGATTATGAGCTTTAAAATTATACCTCATTGGTTGAAAATCTCTTCTGTAGTTTTTGATTTATTGCTAAAATTTAAGCAAACTTTAAAAGCAACATTTTAAGAAGTGAGGTCATTCTGACTGTCTAAATTGCTTTTAATCAATGGGTTCGTAAATGCTTGTATTTTATTAGTTTTGCATTGTTTTTTTGTGGAAAATAAACTGGAATTTGACAGATGAGATCATAAGATATCACATTTCTACAAAAATCACAAAGTTTATGGAACATGACAGGTCTACACAACTATTTTTCACTCACGTGCGGAATAAGATCTACAGAATAAGAAAGGTCTGGATCAATGGTCAGCTAGGATCACAACATATAGGACTACTGCCAACAGGACAACAGGATGACAGGTAGCAGTTACTCAAGTGTTCCCTCAACTTCCCTGTCATGTGATCTGTGCTAGGATGTAGTAGCAAGTCCATGATGATGATCTCAATCTCTGCTAGTATGAACACAAGTTATAGCTGTAACCTGAACCATGGCAGAATGCAAGCTCAGACGCCATGGCCCAGCTGCTACTTTATTTCACCAAATCACACCTGATGACAAGTTTTAAACATATTCCTCCCATCACATTATGGTTAACCCATTATTAAAAACAAAATTCCATGAGCACAATACATATCATTATCAGTGTCAATAAATTACTTTTTGTAAACTTGAGCTGCACCCAGTCTAGCAATTGATAGTCTAAATCAAAGGCAGATATCCTGGAGCTTAAAGCTTGGGGTTTCAGTTTAACATGGGCTTTTATGGTTTATGGCCCTGCGTCTAATGGTATTTTTTATATAACATGTTGCATCACTACATTTTAGCATAGGAAATTAATGAGAGAGTAAGCGTTACCGGAACGTGAGCACACAGATACAACCTGTAGTTATCTCCCTAGTTTTCTTGTTGAGGCTGTATATATTTTGCATTTTATGGTCTTTACTCAAATGTAAACTGATGTATGGACAGCAACAGCACAGAGGTAAGACAGGTAGTTATCCATGTGACTCAACTATTGGGTAGTATGATATGTCTATACAGGCAGACTAAGATAAGGATGTCTGCAGTAAGCGTTTCTCATTGTGCTTGCTCAGGATCTCACGTTATGTCAGTTGAGTCTATAAATACAGTGAGGATTCAAAAACAATCAAATTACCGTATTTGTTCTATTAAACTTACAGTACGTTTAACAAATATTTAAAACTTGAAAATACGTCAAATTTTTGTTCCAATAAGCGTACAGGGGAATACACCCATTTTCTGGGGTTTCTGGGTATTTATGCATTTCACATATACATATAAGCCATAGGATATCAGAACCCTGTATAGTCTGATATGTTAGGCCTTTCGATATTTTCCCTCACTCAGTTTTGAATCTAGTGTGACATTGGTAGAAATTAAATTACAATAATGGATTCAGCAGTCAAGGTTGGCACTGAAGGGGGCTGTCACAGTGTCACATGCTGATAAAAATGTGGTGTACACTAATTGGGGCATGTACGCTTAATAGAACGAATACAGTAACTGTTATAAACCCATTATGTTAGATAGTAATTAAAGTTTTATTTAGCAACTGTGACCATCAGACCATGGCATGTCATGTTAGAGCCCCGGGCAGGGTTCAAGCCCACCTGGAGCTGAATTACTTGGAAAATGTTATTCCACCAAAGTTGTCTACAAGTGTCTTTTGGAAGAGTCATTAAAAGCTACCTGTTTCATCTACAGGCTGTACCTTGTGTCTTTTGGAAGAGTCATTAAAAGCTACCTGTTTCATCTACAGGCTGTACCTTGTGTCTTTTGGAAGAGTCATTAAAAGCTACCTGTTTCATCTACAGGCTGTACCTTGTGTCGATATTAGGGGATGTAAAAAATCCCACACAGACTTACCGTGTGTAACCTGTCGTGACTATACAGTACAAAACTCACATAGATGAGATAGTTATATATCTTAAAATTTAGTACTCTACACATATTTATTAGACAGTACACAGTGGGAACTGCATCTTCAAGCTTTGCTCGTTATTATTTTTTGGCTTCAATGTACAGAAAATTAGAAACCTAAAAAGGTGTGGGTGTGAATTTGCAAAAAGACTGCACTGTTGCAATTATTTATATCGCATAACAATAACAACAGGTTTGACTATGTAATGTAAAATTGCAGATGTTTAATTCAGCATTATTTATGTTCATTTGCCAGAAGGCACCTGAAGTGTTCAACAGCCATCTATTATTAGATACATGACCATGTTTCTGTCACGAGTCAGTCATGCGGTGATCATCCATAATACCCACCACTCTACCCAGAACACTCGATTACATAAGCATACTCAAGTTGTTCGTGATATCTAAATGCTAACTCAAAACATTACTGCTGCATAAACTGGCATGAAAGAGGCAAACAATCCATGGAGAGGTATCAAATGTAACCAGTTCTTCCTCTGAATCCACAGAAGCGTCTGCCCTCCAGGGTGCCCTGTGGGATCGTCTTCGGGAGGCTAGCGTGACGTGTTACTTGTCCAAACCATGTCAGTTTCCTTCTCTTGACAGTTGCCAGTAGAGGTTCTTGTTGGCCCATCAGGGATGTGACCTTTCTCCGCACATACTCATTGGTCTTATGCTCCATGTAGGAGATGCGGAGCACCTTCCTCAAGCACTTGGTCTCGAATGCTTTGATCTTTTTTTCGAGTTCTACAAGTTCATATATATAACTACGCACATAGCACATTGCATTCTTCAACTACCAATTCATTACCCATTTATGTTTTTTCACTACTAGACTACTTCCATGAACTGGCTGACTGTGCGCTTATAAAATATTAATGAAATGTTTTATGGAAACGCTTTACAACCTGTTGCCACTGGTGTCGCTAGATAGGTAACAATTTAAAATAAAAACTTGTTGCATAGGGTCAATCAGTCTCATTTGTTATGTAATGATGCAACATAACTAGTTCTTAGATCACTGTTGAATCGTATCGTAAGAGGTATGCTGGGCATAAGTACACAATTGAATCTCACATTACGGTCACCTCAGTAATATAGCCACTTCATAATTACGGTCAGCTTAGTTACTAAGGCTTAGTAATACTCCCAAATATTTCCATAACAGCGATGTGTAGGAAACGAGTCCCTCCAATATGGTCACTTCATTATTCAGGTCATTTTGACCCAGTTCTAAGGGTAACCAAAACTGTATGGCACAAATGTATGTCGTTACATGCTTAAATCTGCAGCCAATATTTCTTGTCTTTAGGCATATCACTGGGTCTGTCTTTCTAGGTAATAAGGGAGCTTAAAATCTCTATATATATGTACATCTATGTACTATGTAGACTTGATACATCCTTGCTGATTGATGTATAGTGCAATGAATACTGAATGGTTTTTTTTCATTTAGTGCAAAAACAAATGTGAGGCAGCTGCTAATCAAATCATTTACACCACTTTATGCCGTGCTGCGATGAAATTTAGTCCGAAAAACATGTCATCATTTTCCCAAGCATGCAAGCAGCCAAGCAGCCATGCATGCATACACAGACACGCAGTACTATATATTTCATTTGTTATTGAATTATCAAATGTTATTAAAAATAACAGTATTAATTATTTATTAATTTTAAATAACTTCTCATAACTGATTTACTCTAAATGATATCACTGATATGTATGCGATGTGCAATTTGGTGTTCTAATGTATCCATCAACATTAAGACTTGAATGTACTAAAAACTTATATCAGACTCATCCTACTTTACTTGTATGGTTCCACCCATTGTCAATGTGAGTGACTGAATCTATAGAATCCAACCCAGATCTGCTATGATAGCATCCATTGTCTGTTGTAGCCTGAAATGCCCAGAAATCAGGCCAAATGATGTGTATTGTCCCCAACTTGACCACTGACTGGACATCAAAGCAAAACAAATAAATATGGGCCTGACTTGATGTGATGCTCAGCCCTTAGTCAAACCTTCTATTGACCTCATCTGGCTTTATCTACATAGAATGCTGCAGAGTCACTGCATTTGTCATGGCCTGTCAGACTTGACAAAATAATGACAATCATGTGTCTGAGTTACAATGTTGTGTGGTCAGTATGGTTGAAATGGCGGTCAAAGTATTGTCCACCGATAAACCACAGAATGCTGGATAATATATTAAAACATATAATATATATGTATGTCATTAATAAGAAAGACGTGTCACGGTGTGTGAATAGGTGTGAATAGATTCATCAAACTGGTGGTTTCAAATTTTCTGTATTTCAGTCAAATTTTTATTTTTTTGTCTTCCAGATGTTCAGTTATGTTTGGCAGCTTACACCTGAGTCTTTGTCAGACTCACTACTGCTAGACTGATGTAAGACAATCAGGTCTGATGACAAGTCTGTCAGACTCAGTACTACTGCTAGAATGATGTAAGACACTCAGGTCTGATGACAAGTCTGTCAGTCTCAGTACTGCTAGACTGATGTAAGACAATCAGGTCTGATGACAAGTCTGTCAGACTCAGTACTGCTAGAATAATTTAAGACAATCAGGTCTGATGACAAGTCTGTCAGACTCAGTACTGCTAGACCGATGTAAGACAATCAGGTCTGATGACAAGTCTGTCAGACTCAATACTGCTAGACTGATGTAAGACAATCAGGTCTGATGACAAGTCTGTCAGTCTCAGTACTGCTAGACTGATGTAAGACAATCAGGTCTGATGACAAGTCTGTCAGACTCAATACTGCTAGAATGATGTAAGACAATCAGGTCTGATGACAAGTCTGTCATACTCAATACTGCTAGAATGATGTAAGACAATCAGGTCTGATGATAATTACAAGTCTGCCAGACTCAGTACTGCTAGAATGATGTAAGACAATCAGGTCTGATGATAATTACAAGTCTGTCAGACTCAGTACTGCTAGAATGATGTAAGACAATCAGGTCTGATGATAATTACAAGTCTGTCAGACTCAGTACTGCTAGAATGATGTAAGACAATCAGGTCTGATGACAAGTCTGTCAGACTCGGTACTGCTAGAATGATGTAAGACAATCAGGTCTGGTGACAAGTCTGCCAGACTCAGTACTGCTAGAATGATGTAAGACAATCAGGTCTGATGACAAGTCTGTCAGACTCAGTACTGCTAGAATGATGTAAGACAATCAGGTCTGATGACAAGTCTGTCAGACTCAGTACTGCTAGAATGATGTAAGACAATCAGGTCTGATGACAAGTCTGTCAGACTCAGTACTGCTAGAATGATGTAAGAAAATCAGGTCTGATGACAAGTCTGTCAGACTCAGTACTGCTAGACTGATGTAAGACAATCAGGTCTGATGACAAGTCTGTCAGTCTCAGTACTGCTAGACTGATGTAAGACAATCAGGTCTGATGACAAGTCTGTCAGACTCAATACTGCTAGAATGATGTAAGACAATCAGGTCTGATGACAAGTCTGTCAGACTCGGTACTGCTAGAATGATGTAAGACAATCAGGTCTGATGACAAGTCTGTCAGACTCAGTACTACTGCTAGAATGATGTAAGACACTCAGGTCTGATGACAAGTCTGTCAGTCTCAGTACTGCTAGACTGATGTAAGACAATCAGGTCTGATGACAAGTCTGTCAGACTCAGTACTGCTAGAATAATTTAAGACAATCAGGTCTGATGACAAGTCTGTCAGACTCAGTACTGCTAGACCGATGTAAGACAATCAGGTCTGATGACAAGTCTGTCAGACTCAATACTGCTAGACTGATGTAAGACAATCAGGTCTGATGACAAGTCTGTCAGTCTCAGTACTGCTAGACTGATGTAAGACAATCAGGTCTGATGACAAGTCTGTCAGACTCAATACTGCTAGAATGATGTAAGACAATCAGGTCTGATGACAAGTCTGTCATACTCAATACTGCTAGAATGATGTAAGACAATCAGGTCTGATGATAATTACAAGTCTGCCAGACTCAGTACTGCTAGAATGATGTAAGACAATCAGGTCTGATGATAATTACAAGTCTGTCAGACTCAGTACTGCTAGAATGATGTAAGACAATCAGGTCTGATGATAATTACAAGTCTGTCAGACTCAGTACTGCTAGAATGATGTAAGACAATCAGGTCTGATGACAAGTCTGTCAGACTCGGTACTGCTAGAATGATGTAAGACAATCAGGTCTGGTGACAAGTCTGCCAGACTCAGTACTGCTAGAATGATGTAAGACAATCAGGTCTGATGACAAGTCTGTCAGACTCAGTACTGCTAGAATGATGTAAGACAATCAGGTCTGATGACAAGTCTGTCAGACTCAGTACTGCTAGAATGATGTAAGACAATCAGGTCTGATGACAAGTCTGTCAGACTCAGTACTGCTAGAATGATGTAAGAAAATCAGGTCTGATGACAAGTCTGTCAGACTCAGTCAGACTCAGTACTGCTAGACTGATGTAAGACAATCAGGTCTGATGACAAGTCTGTCAGACTCAATACTGCTAGAATGATGTAAGACAATCAGGTCTGATGACAAGTCTGTCAGACTCGGTACTGCTAGAATGATGTAAGACAATCAGGTCTGATGACAAGTCTGTCAGACTCGGTACTGCTAAAATGATGTAAGACAATCAGGTCTGATGACAAGTCTGCCAGACTCGGTACTGCTAGAATGATGTAAGACAATCAGGTCTGATGACAAGTCTGCCAGATTCAGTACTGCTAGAATGATGTAAGACAATCAGGTCTGGTGACAAGTCTGCCAGACTCAGTACTGCTAGAATGATGTAAGACAATCAGGTCTGATGACAAGTCTGCCAGACTCGGTACTGCTAGAATGATGTAAGACAATCAGGTCTGATGACAAGTCTGCCAGACTTGGTACTGCTAGAATGATGTAAGACAATCAGGTCTGGTGACAAGTCTGCCAGACTCGGTACTGCTAGAATGATGTAAGACAATCAGGTCTGGTGACAAGTCTGTCAGACTCAGTACTGCTAGAATGATGTAAGACAATCAGGTCTGATGACAAGTCTGTCAGACTCGGTACTGCTAGAATGATGTAAGACAATCAGGTTTGATGACAAGTCTGTCAGACTCGGTACTGCTAGAATGATGTAAGACAATCAGGTCTGATGACAAGTCTGCCAGACTCGGTACTGCTAGAATGATGTAAGACAATCAGGTCTGGTGACAAGTCTGCCAGACTCAGTATTGCTAGAATGATGTAAGACAATCAGGTCTGATGATAATTACAAGTCTGCCATACTCAGTACTGCTAGAATGATGTAAGACAATCAGGTCTGATGATAATTACAAGTCTGCCATACTCAGTACTGCTAGAATGATGTAAGACAATCAGGTCTGATGATAATTACAAGTCTGCCAAACTCAGTACTGCTAGAATGATGCAGGACAATCAGTTCTGATGACATTACAAAAAGCAATGCCATTTAACCTCAGACATCCTTTTCCCACTACAGGACACTTTGAATGAATTACATTAGCTATGGATACACATGAGCATGTCCTGCCTCACACTACTGCCATCACATACCTTTCATATTCAGTTATAAATCATAATTGGAAACCCACCACCCATACAAGTGCACCCTTATGAACACAACTGGGATAAAAATTATAAAATTTTATGTGTTTCAGAAATACTGGTGCATGCATTAATGTATAACACCAAAGGAACCAGCTATTAAACCCTTATTAAACCTTCTTCCTCATATAAAATCAACTAAATGGAGAACAAAGGCCATGAACAAAATTAATTTGTACATGAAATAATGTACATAGTTGTTTCTGTATTTGGTTTTTACTTGAATGTAAACTGACACATTAATGTTTTCAGATGACCACCCAGTTTTTACTTGCATGTGAATCGACACATCAATGTTTTAAGATGATCTCCGGTTCTTACTTGAATGTCAATTAATGTGTACATCAATGTTTTGAGATGATTCCCGGTTTTTACAAGTTGAATGTACATTAGCAAATCACTGTTTTGAGATGTTCCCCCAGACAGAAGTCACAGGGATGGTCAGTTTGTCAAGTCTACTGGACAGTTAGACTGCAGGGGCTGAGGCAGTAACAAAGACACTGTACACACCGAGTGTGACCCTCAATGGACAGAACTCTGAATAACATTTCATCTGCTTCTCACTTGGTGATCCCGGAAAAATAGAAAACATTTCCAGATCGTAAATTGATTCAGACAAGATTAGGACAGTTGCCAGTTAATTACTTTGGATAAGGTTAATGATAAAGGTGAACCCCACCCCCTTGGGCTGATATCATTGTTGGACAACAATACCGGAATTTCACTCATGCCTGTCCTACAAAGGATGGAAATAACAAAGTTTCTACTGAACATATATATACACGTCTTTCTAAAATTGAAAATTTGACACATACTTACAATATCAACATTAAATTTCAGGTTGATAATAAGTTCTTATATTTGCTGTTTCTGGCCCTTGGAATCATTCAAAGTGCTTCACACTTCACCTCTGGCAGACTTGCTCATTTCAACACTCAAGAAAGTATTCAGCCACAAAATAAATGTAACAGTGATACAGAGACAGTCAACACCTTACGTGAAAGTCACATACACTAAACATGCCTATAAAAAACCAAGTACAATTTCCTGCAATCCCAAAGATTTGTATTTGTCTGTTACTTTTATGCCTTCCCCAAAATGGTATGTTATATAGATCCTATGCAGCCAGTGCGACACAATAGGATAGGGATGCCATGACACTTGAACCCTACTCCCACCACCCCCTTGCTGACACAACTTGACAAATACCCTTTATGTCTTTTGTCTCCCACTCCCACCCCCCCAGTTACTCACACAGAGTTGAGCAACACTTGTAACAAAGACCCACCACTCCACTTCACCACCCTTACTGACAAAGCGCCTGTTTAGTGCACAGAGGGCTGTTAACATTGATCAAACCGCCTTTATTACAAACAATCTCCATTAGCTGGTGATTTCCACAGCAGGGTCATACCAATTAATATTTACTTATTGACTGTTTCATCACCTGTTGTCAATGCAGGACGATTACGTTTCAAGTTCCTTGTTCCTGTGTTATGACTGAACCACACATTGCCTTGAAAGAAAATACTCATAGGACAATGATCACATAAACTGAATTTATTTACATGATGTCATACTGTTTCTACTCGGTTTTGGTTTCACATGACTTCAAATGGTTACTGAATTGTATCAGCTTTTTAATCTGATTAACGGGATGTTAGCCAAAAACCTGTTTAACAAGGATTACACACAATGCACTAGGCTCCAAGAGGCAAGCAAACAAGGAACTTGAAGGAAGGCATTGGATTATCGAGAGTACAATTTCAATTCATATCTAGCCTGTACTGATCAGATAGCTGTCACATTTATTTTAAACATATTTATACTGCTAGAAGGTTTAGTAGAGTTTGTCCAGAGATTAAGTGATGAGTTTGCTTAGTTCAGGCACGACTCCATTATGGAAGATGACTAACAGCTGGTCACAGTCTGCATTCAATAGAACATGTGTTTCTCTAGTACAAATAATCTCACTGTGTATTTGTTAACACTGGCATATTGATCATCCATAAAAATTGATATATTATTCCCCATTAATGCATTTAGAGTAATAAAGACAACTTGACACAACCGACAATATGACTTGACGTGTGACAATATATAACTATTTAAATATTTAACAGTGCCAAATTAACACCTCACCAAATACATAATGTGATTATTACCAGTTTGCATTCCAACTTGGTCCTGCAGATCCTGATAATGATTTATCACTCATTTTTATTAGATATAAAATTAGCAAAAGATAACACTGCATTGTTCAGCGCTGACAACCTGATGACATTGGCTGTGGTGATGATGTCAGAAAATGAAATGTCACCAAATTAAGTAATCGCTAGTGACAGGAAGACGATATGAGTAATCAACAATGATTCGATCATTACTGGTAAATGTTTTTAATGTTTTTTTGTCATCTACATCGGAACATGGACAATTTGTTTGACAAACAAATCATCCACAGACTTCCTATAAATGTTTTCTTGCTTTATTTTGTCTGCGTCTATATGTCATGTGTTATTTTTTATATGTTAGTGCGCACTAAAAGCTTTGGGTGAATAAGTGTAACTAGTAAGGAAGGCCACTTTTAATCATGTATGCATGTTGCAACAATTCCCTTCATGGTCATATCCACTTTACACCGTAGAGAGTGTAAGAGACTGTAGAATGACAGTTTTCTTCCAATAAAATTTGTTTTTGCTGGGTCAATTGGACAAAGACAGCAATAAATGTCTAACGACCATTTGTTCCATTCGCTTTGTCTGCTGGCTCTTTGTGTGTGTACTTAGTCGAGAGGTCAGAAATAAATGCGGACATTTACTCATGCAGCAAGAATGTCGCCAAAATTTGGCACACCTAACGGATGAGGTCAACTCCGATTGTCAATGCGTAAATTACATAATACACTCAAACGTTGACAGTGACTGGCAGGACAATGATGACTAGACAATAGACTGATGACATTCCTGATTAAAGGAAGGCAGCGTGTGACTGATTTAAATAGGAATATACATTATAATATTTATTATGTATGTACATTAAGTGCAGTCCAACTTGTTCAAGTGACATATCTCAAAGAACAGGATCTACATCTAATAATGAATCAATCATGTTAGCATGTGACCTGACTATTCAAACATTGATTTAAATCTCTATGTGCAGAGACATGAATCCAGCTTCTGTGATGGTATCAGTGACTGCTGTGTGAAGCAGAGTTCTTTGTCACTGCTGTCTGCAAATTCCTTCTTTATTTATGGTATTCCTTTACGTAAATACATGCACCAATATACTTGTACTGGGTAAGTATGATCACATGCTTCCAAAACTCCTGAATTAACAGAAAAATACAAACTAACAACTGGTCCATGAACTGTAGTAATTAAACTAAATGGAAATTTAACAATTTCAAGAAATTATATATTTTTATTTTTCATTTGACTTATTTTTCTGACTACATATCCACATAAATTAGACAAATAAAAAATATTATACACATATTTTTAAATGAACGTTTTCACAGCTGCAGTTTGTGTCTTACAAACAAGCATAATTAATAATCCAAATTATGCAATTAAAGACAAAACAAGGCAGTGCATCAATTATGCAACATAACCTAGCAGAGCCAGCAACATCAATATAATTTACTGGCCTGCAGTCACGCTATACTTCACACCACTGGACAATCAAATCCATGTTAATACCTTTTTGAAGCTATTCTGTCAATGATTCGAACAAGAGCATGTTGGTGCTTGAATGTAATGCTAAGCTACCAACTGAAAATCTCAGTTACTGCCAGCAGTGTTAGTCAGTAGATGCATGGTACATGCACCAACTCGACAGTCGCTGAATTTCAACCAAATAAACTTCAAACAAACTACTGCTGGTGGTGTATGCTGCTTTTGCCTACCAATCAGCTTTACTGGGAAGCCTTAACTGTGATCTAGATCTAGACATTCCAATTTCTAAACACTAAGCAACAATACCTGGTTTCATTGGACCCAATGCATCATGAGTTGCTGTCTTGTAAAACAGATGTTTGCACTACCTTGGAAAAAGCATGTTATCTACACAGCTCCACCACTAGAAATACTATACATATATCTTAAGCAGTAATCTGTATTTATAACAAGGCCTAACAGAACCACACCCATCTGCAGGATTATTTACTGACTGTGTCAGACTTTCTACAAGTTTGTACCCACTGATTGCAATGCATTATTTTTTATCAGTCTATTTGCCATCCTAGTCCTTCATAAAAAGTATTGTTTACATTATTATCATCATGTCATGTTTAGGTAGCTACACATCCATGGTGGCCACAATGATGACATAGAACACATCACCTCACAAGTTTTAATAAAAATAAGTGACATTCTTTTGCAATATGTAAATCCCTGGAAACCACACTTGGCTTTATGCACATAAAACAAACTTTGGAGTTAATAAAGTTTGAATTTGGAAGGCATTAGTAAAGTTGTTAGAGGGAATGACTTCCAAAATGTTGGTGAATTGCTGTAGCCAATACTACCCAGTAGCCACACAGAAAACTGTTCCACCTTCATTACTGGACACACAAACAAAGCACTGACAACACCATTTCCAGATCACAACAAATACCCATAGATGATAAATTATTGTCTTGATTTTTACAAATAAGTGAGAAAACTATACTCACACTTCTTCCAGGAGTTTTCGTCAGCAGGTTCTTTCCAAATGTTACACCAGCACCAGTGAAGTCGAACTTTGAGCGTTTCCTATGCCGAGGGGCATCCTCCACAGTGCCCTCTCGTGGCGACATCTGGCTGTCAATATCAGTGACAGGCATATCGTCCGCTAAGTAGTCATCAATGTTCGTTACAGGTACGTCGTCTTCATCATCAGAATACTCGTCATCATAATACGATGGCTTCTTATTTGCCGGTGCAAACTCGCCTTTTTTAATGTCATTGTATTTGTTCAACTTGAGGTATTGGGATGATGAATTGCCGACCACCAGGTTAGATGCTGGACGTATGAGGAGGCTACCTGGACCCGATGATGCTGGTCGCTTCGTTGTTTTCTTCAAACCGGTCTGTCCACCAAAAAGTGTGGTGTTGTGCGATGGTGCACTGTTACCATTCAAGTGCAAGTTTAAGTTTTGTCGACCAGCATCGGACGGTTTGTCATATTTCTGCGTGTCCTTCTTTGTAGCTGGCACTGTTTTTGTTACAGCTGTGCTATTACCCCGCACTTCTGTGTTGCTCAGAGTCCGGTAGAGGAAAGATCGACTGGAATTAGGAGACAACGGACTGGTCACCTCTGGTGGTGTGTCCGTGGTGTCTTTGCGTGGCTGACTTTTGTCAGTCGTGTCAGATTTGCTGCCCGGTAAACTCCATGTCTTACTGGCAGAAGGAATGTTTGTCAGCGAGACTTCTGGCTTTGCAGCCTGCTGCGAAATCTGACCAGAACTGACAGCCAAATCAACCTCAGTCTGGTCAGCTACCCTGTTACAAACAATTGTAGCCCCTGTGTTGTTGGACGTCACCAACTCTGGTACTGTCTTTGTTGTGGGATGATTACCTACACTGGGTTGTGTTGCTTTAGTGTTCGAAACTTTGTTTGTGAGAGTGTTATCGAGTGACACATTCGGTTGAGGGCTGGGTGGAAGAGGAGCCCTTCGTTTTGGTTTTAGCGGACCCAATTTTTCAAATTTACTACGCCTGTCTAAGACAATACTCCGTAGAGTGCCGGTGTCATGTTCATCTTCCTCTGTAGTTTCTCCATTTACCACAGTGTCAGAGACTGTTGTTTGAACATTGTCACCTACATCAGCAGCCAGTCGGTCCGTAACATGCTCACTTGTGGAACCACTTACCCCATTGTTAGTAGCACAGCTGCCATTTTCAACAGGGCTATTGACAGGGCTACATGTTTCAGTGTTACTTTCAGGTGTTTGGCTGTCATACACCTTCAGGGGCAAGCATAAATTTTCCACGCTTTTTGCTCTCTTCTGTGACAGATCAAATGTATGTGCAACATCAATTTTGTCTGACCCAGATAGTCTCCTGGCTCTATTAAACCTGTTGTTCTGAAAATCATCATGTCCCAGGATGGTGTCTGTACTTTGTGTGCATTTCTTTTCAAATGAAAACATATCCGCCTGCTCTTTTGCCGTCAGGTGTTTGAATTTCTCTAGCAGTTTATGTACAAATCCTTTACCGTAGGTAACTTCTTCTGTGTCAGTGCAATCAACATTGTCCATGTTGTAATTGTCATTTTGGTCCAGTTGCTTTTGGTGGCTGTCCGAACTGAAGCTGCTGGATCGTTTCTCCGAGTTGTAAATGTAGTCGGGACTTGACACTGTGCGCTGGGGCTTCGGCTTTTTGCGCAGGCCCTGTGACCTGAACCATGGATTCTTATATATGGTAGAAATGTGTTCTTCTGCCACTGCAATATCGTCCGTTTCTGTCTGATTCTGCACAGTAGAGAGAGGGTCAGCGAACACATCGTCAATGGGCGAAACCGGGGTTCGCATACAAGGAGATGTCGGCGAACACGGAAAGCAGTCGCTGTTGACCGATGTAGTGCTGCGGCTACTACTCCTGTGTTTAGTATTAGTGGACGGCGCGCTCAGAAAGACCATACTAGATTTATGTTGTTGCTTTTTACCTAGTATATTACGTTTCCATGCTGGCATATCCGCCAGTCGCTTCACTTCCTCCTCTCGCTTGTGTCGCGCTTCTTCGTCGTGCTGGCGCTTTCGTTCGAGCAGGGCTTGCTTCCATGCCGGCACAGACGATACGTCCGCCAACATGTTGGTACATAAAGCGATTTCACGACGAATAATACCAACAGAAGTACCACAACTAGTATAAACTCAACAGGAGTACTACACTTCACCACCGGCACAGTTTGTTTCCGATTTTGGTCTTGACGTCACCTACTAATGGCCGCGCCCCTTTGAATGGTGGGATAATAAATTCCAATTGCTTACGGTATTTTTCAAATTCATATGAACATACCATATATGGATAACTATATAGAATAAATCCGATCACAAGAAAATCCTTAAAGAGACATTTTACGAAAATGCATCGATTTAAGGCGTGATCAATTTATTTATTTTATAAAACGTATCGTGATTGGTTAATACACTTAATTGCGTTTCCTTTGAACGCATTTTATGAAAGTATGTGGATGCACAGGTTAAGAAAAAATTACATAGCATGACTCACAATATAATACACTTATATAACAAAAGTAATAAATGTCAATGTTGTCAACGTTACATATATTTGCCGAGGTTATACATCTAGCCAATCACGTCGAGTGTCACATTAAATGACCCGGAAAGAAGGTCGGTAACCAAGAGCGACCTCATGGTCGATAGGACGCTCAGTGGATAACAAATGCAGTAGGTGGGGTGCACCTATAGCAATTATAACTCATATGACACTTTCTTAGCAGCTCTCTCCTAATACAAGTGCTCAGCGATGGCGACTGCGACGTCGATGATGGGGAGGGCCGTTATAGGTCCTGCTAGTTGGAGTAATGTGACAGTGAAGGATGTACACATGTCGGACGGTCTATGTAGGAGAAGCAACAAGTCATGTACGCTAGGTAAAAAGCTAGACCCATTGCCTCATGTGCGGGAGGTCATCCGAGAGATCAGCAACAATGAAGCACAGCGTTACTTCAGACAGACACGCAACGTTGTCAGCATTCTCAGAGAGAGTATGGCAGATACAAACGAAGAAATTAAGTCGCTGACAAGAGGAAAAGAGGCTCTGGAAAAAATAATCGAGCATACCCGCAAAGACATCCAGTTAAATAAAGATAACGTTGAGTACCGGAGCAACAGACCACCAAAAGAGTTGGTACGTGCATCGTTTAATCATTTAATTTAATTATTCCATAAATACGTTAATTTGTACGTGTTTGTTCAATAAGATTTTAATTATGTGTTTAATACTATTTATTATTATGTATGTATTTGAAATGTTGGATTGTTTGCATATGCAGTCGTTGCATTTTTACAAAATATAATGAACAAACATTTACACAGTAATATCGCGTGCAAACCTCTCTGAACACCAGTTGACAAACAAGACTCGGCAATGATCTAGATCATTGTAGTAGTTATCCAGATCATTGCTGAGTCTTGTTTGCCAGCTCCTCCAACACAATTTACTTTTATTCAATCCGCAACTGTTTATCTTGATCTAGTTTGATTTTCGTTGCTCTTAAATTAATACTTTGCATTATCATGGAGTCAATTTCACACATGAAAGTTGCTTTTATTAAGACACTTTGGCATTTGTATAACTTGAATTTTGTATATCTTTGTCTCTACAGAGTTTAGCACAATATTTTAATGCTACACATAATGTCCATTTACTTTGTGATTCTAAATTAACATGATCATCACAGATATAGTTTGGTTGGTTCATACCTGTTTGTGACAACACCAGAAGTTATGGAATGATAAACACAGGGAAGCATTAAGCCCTACTGCAATTACTGCACAAAATGGTAGAATTAATTCAAAAGCCCAGCGGACTCTAGCCAAGATCTCTCAACTAAATTGCTCATGTTCTGACATAAAGTATCTAATTCAGTGAAAATAACTTGTAATTTAGGTTTAATATTGTTTTTATCTAATTACTACAATAAAGTGATCAACGGGCAACAGAGTTCATATAATTTAACTACTAGTAACATATGGTAGTACATTCAAATGTGTGACAATCATTTTCTTCCTTGGCAGGACTGTGTCATTATTAAATTAATTTTGATTATTGATTCCTGTTTACTTTGAATGCTCATTACGTGTTGATAAAGTTGAGGATTTAATCTCAATGCCTTTACGTTGAGATTGTGATGGATTTCCACTAGTCTTGTACACATGCAATGCCGTCATTTATATTTCATAACCCACAGCAGTTGAGAATTGATTCCAGGATCCAAACAGCAGGAGGCAACTGCTAAACATGTTGGTATGGCGATGAATAAGCTATTCCTTGAATAATAGATAAATGTGTTTGCAGGACACTGATTTGAAACATGCAATAGTATTGCACCTGTTAATTTGAAAACTAAAACAACATTGTATTGTCCTGCTTGACTAGTTAAAGATTTGTTTGTTTTATTAAACGCATTGACAAAATTTCGATAATAATTACAAGCAACTTCTGCTATAATTATTGAGATAAATCTAGTTTATATTTATGGTAATGTAATTTGGCAAGTGTTATAAGTGACACACTTCTTCTAGCCCTTGTCAACATCAATATACTGTACTGTGGTTTATAATTGTATGTTTGGCATTGTTGTGTTGTAGTTGTTGTTGTTGTGGAAATAAACTGTATTCTCAAAAAAATATTAGTGTATGCTGATGATGCATGTATTTAATCTTCATTAGAAACAATATATTATGTTAATTTATTAATGACATACACAATAATAATAATTATAGTCGGATGCTGATTACAGCAATAACACCATTCATGTACGAACAAACCTGGTTTCACACTTGTGATCTAGAACTAGTGAATCAGTTGAGTCATTTGGAAACAATATACAGTCAGTAGTTATCATTCTGTCTGCGTTCTCAATAATTCTATGTACCAGTGCATATGAGTGGCATTATTGTCCGAATCTATGTATTGATGCACTGCCAATTGTGCTCACTGTGCTGTATGACCCAAGAGCCAATAAGGCATTGTTCATGAACTTGCTCATGCGACTTCACTTGTTCCATGCTGGTAATGCATTCAGGACGTGACAAATCATTCATTCATCTCATCGGTTATTCAGCTGCCACTTGGCTAGACAGCATATAATTATATAATTACCAAACTGATCTAACATCACTCATGTGTAACAAACAAAGTCAGTTATTAAATATATATATATATATACTAAAAACAAAATATATACAGATCCATTTAAGCCCTTTAAATACCAGACATACTACAAATAAAAAGTAATGTTTTTTGCACTACTGACCATAATTTATTAGTTTGTATTTTGTATTTATAAAATTAATTATACATTTTTGGTTCTTATTATTCATTGTGCTCACTTCTGTAGGTTGGTTGTTTAGAAAAATAACATCAATTTCTAAGCGTCCTAAATGCATCAGCAAATTTTTAGATAAAATGTGTTGTTTGCCTCGTCATAATCAGCATATGACGAGGCAAACAACACATTTTATCTAAACATTTCTGGAAAGACCTAATTTTTCTGTGTGAAGAACTTTAATTTTCAATTATTTAACAGAGCAGTCACCGACTGACTTGTAGAAGTATGCAACTTGATCATTGCAACTTCTTCTTCAGCGCATACAAAACAATAATTATAAGTCATAATTAGATAATTTGTGCACAATCTAATGAAACAGGAAGGAAGATGTGGAAAAATAAAGTAGTCTTGTGAAGTTATTTGTACAAGAAATATGCAAGAACTATATTTAATAATTTACCTTCATATTTTGATCATAGACAAGCAATAAATGATATATAAATAAATTTATAAAACTATAGATTCCCAGACAGTATTCTATGTCCACAGAAGAAGTATCTCACTGAGTATTCTTAAACACCTTGAAGCTTTCGGCTTGAGAGAGTTGCATTTATCTTGGATCAGTGAAGC
This sequence comes from Paraescarpia echinospica, assembly GCA_020002185.1. Taxonomy (NCBI): domain Eukaryota; kingdom Metazoa; phylum Annelida; class Polychaeta; order Sabellida; family Siboglinidae; genus Paraescarpia; species Paraescarpia echinospica. Next base: position 40,520,067 of record CM034540.1, on the reverse strand, counting down.
ATATATAAGATATTAAGAATACATGTATACATACATGTAAGTATGTAAGTGAAGTTACATAACAATTGCAAAGCATTTGTTCAACTGATCCAGGGAAGCCCGTGCTAAGATGTAGACTTATGGCCACCATCATACAGGCCTGCTTATGATATATAATGTAAACAACCTATTCAAGTAATGCACAATGAAATAGTAAATATGTGAAACATTGCAGTATTGCTTGGTAAATATAATATGTTAAATTTAAAGGGCCGTTAGTATTTGATCAGCAAAAGAAATTCAATACTCACTCAACCATTTCTACAGTGTGGTTGCATATAGTTATAGTAAATTTGTTTCCTTTTTGTGTCATTGTTATAAGAGTAATGTAATAAATAATCTAAAATCATATTAATAAATAGTACAAAATCAGTATCGTAAAATGTCCTTTCATTTCCAGTTACAAATGTCCAGGAAATTCCAGGAAATTTACACACATCACATGTCATTGACTCACTAACTCTACAGAAGGACACTGAACTAAAACACCAGTCCTGTTACTAGGTCCTCAGTCAGACCTCTTGGAACTTAAGCACACAAATGGTCTTACAAAACAATATTTGCACTAGGCGATAACAGCATGAACCTGTGTTTGCATCTGTAGCCAAAAGATGGTGCTGATGACCTGCTGTTTGCCGAGAAGCAAACGTTGATGAACATCAAGAAATCAATGGAGTCGCAGCTAAAAGTGGTCCAGCAGCATCTCCAGGTTTGTACTGTATCTACATGTATAAGGTGTGGTCACATATTATCATCACGACCAAAACACGTGCAGTATTGTGTGTGGGCGGGTGGTGTGTTGGTCATCACTACATATTGTGAAATAAACCGATGCTGTGGTGCCACGTATCGAGTGAAACATATCGATGCATATTGATGCTATTGTAAATATCGGAACCGGACAGCGGTGTGAAACCGGTGCGTATTGGTTGTGGTTTTGGCAGTCATTCTGTCCCATGCCATGTGTGGGTGCTGGGTGGTTTGAAACACTACAAAACATTCTGTTTTTTTGGATATGATAACTGATAACAATTAAATGTTATGGTATTGTGATCTTTTATTATCATTTGAACTTATTTCATCATATAACCTTATTCATATTGTGACATGATTAAAATTCTCTTTGCAACAAAAACAAAGTTGTTTTAATGAGAACAGAATATGAGAAAGGTTCAGTGGGCAGATCTATGACACTAATAATATATATAAATATACTTATATGTATATATATAAATATAATGGGCATCAGAATGGAGGAGTAGGGGCTGAGCTCCACCAGTATTTGGTGTGAACCCCCAATATTTTGTTGATATATTTTGTGAATATCATCCGAATTGCAACATCCAAGCTGAAACTGCATCATCTTGTGGTTGATCCCTGGAAATCTCCAACACAACCACCTCGTATCTACTGGCTTCATGGCGGCGAGCATCTCAAATGGGGAGTGAGAATCCAGCCAAAATATGGAGTGTCACTGTGAAATATGTCAACCAACAACTCACAATCCTTGTCTTCTAATATCACGTTCAACAGCAATGAAGTGCTGATGCTCCCCGATATTCAACATGTTCTGATGCCTACGTATCAATATATATGTAAACACGGTTGTTAAGGCAAAGCTTGGTGGAAGTGACACCCATAATTAGGATTGTGACATCAGAGCCTGGACCTGAAAATTGTAGTTGGAAGTAGCAATGAAAGAGACCAAGTTAAAGATTCTGTTGCAGGTTCTCTCCGTTGCCCGTAGAGATTTGAAGGCTGTTACTCAAGAGCGAAGTCACGTTCTAGACCTCATTTGTCATGAGACAATCTCGGCACCAAAGACGGCAATGACACACCGTGGCACACTCGTGACGACCCCGCACAGAATGACAGTGAGTGCGGATGGAGAACGCGAAGAGAGGTACAACATCATCGACCCCCTGGGCCCCTACACCCCCGAGGTTGATCGCTGTCTCCTCGCGGCGAAGGATGCACAGATTCGTTCAGCCGTACTGCGACGAGAGACGGCCGAAATCATCGACAGGACTGAACGAATCCAGAAGGCCGTCCACCAATCAGTGAATGATGGCGTCGTGCAGAAGATAGCCGAGACAGTCACTCTCAAGGTTTGTTGTTGGTTGTCATGGCAACTATATAATTGTCATAGTAACATCGTATTGTAGTTACAGTACAGCATGGAATGTGTGTGAAGTATTATATTTATATTTGGTGAATAAAAATAGTTGTAAGTGAGATTAGCATACATGTTTATTGTGGCCCAGTGTTTGTCTAGTGATATCTTATTTGTGGAAATTCTTGTTTTACCTACCAATGTCTGTAATACACATAAAACTCATGATGGTCTCAAACAAACAAATTAACGTAACATTACATTTACATAATTAATTTTGCCCGGTGAGATGAACAACAATAGTTGTGAGATTAGCAAATATGTCTGTTATGACTCAATGTTTCTCCAGTATTTAGTGGTATTTTATTTGTTGAAATTCTTGTTTTATTTACCAAGTAGCACAATGCCTATAACAGACATCAAACTCACGACGATCTGAAACAAACAAATGAAAAAAACCATTACGTTTACTTCATTCATTCGGTGAGATGCAAGATAAGAGGGTGTCACAAACACATTTGATCATTCTACATGTAATACTATAATTTATGTATCCAGTATGTCACAATTTGCCTACACATCACAGTCATATTTTTTTGATGGTGCTTTTGCTAGGCAACAGGTCACATGATGCGTAGGTCAATTCAAATTGTCTACTGCTGTTTATGGGAATGGAGATAGTTCCTTCCATGTTTGGGTTCAGTTACTAAAATAACAGTCAGTGCAGGGAAATTATTTGCCATATTCAGGTGTCATAATTTCAGATGATATTTTATTTTCTTGTGTTCCCAGGAACGACTCGTCCATGCAGCTGCGGTGAACCGTGACTCGACTCACAAGGCTCAGCGATGGTATGATGCCACAGATTTAGCCTGGCATTACACGCAGGTAAATACAATCTTCTTTTTGCATGGTGCCACACTAATCTGAGTTATTGCAATTTTAGTTTGTCCACAATTGATGTATTCATTACGTTGCAGTTTGCATACGTCACAATCAGAATTTGTTAGACCTCCGTCAAGCTTTATCTTTGCCACCAATGTTGATAACGGTTATATACATGATTTACATTACTAATGCTGCATGACATCTAATAAAGCAGACATTCCCACATACCGTCGTCACTGTAACAACTTTGCCTTATGTTGTTTTAGTTATAAAGAAAAACTTGTCAGAATTTCAACATAATATACGACGGAATGCATGAACACACCTCGTGTTCAGCATCTATTTTTTGATGGCTTAACAGAGCGTTTGCGAGGCAACAGGTCACATGATGGATAGATCAATTAGCTTAATACGTAATGCCACGATCTTTAGTTACGAATGATTTGCAATTTTGTTAAAATAATCATTACCATTTAGCTGCAGACGTTCCTAACTAGAGTTCCCAGAGTTGAAGTACACATAGGAAGTCAAGTTTCCTTGGTTGCTGCAACAACTGTTTCAAATCTACTCAAAGTATAGGAAATATATCCCACTAATATGGCCACTTTGGTATTCAAATATTTTGGTGCAGTTGTGTGGGTGACCTTAATATTGAGGTATCAATGTATACCATATGTGAGATTGCCTAAATTTTTTTTTTCTCTGAGATCGAGTTTCTGAGGATTTTCACAGTGTCAAAGTTTTAATTTTGTATTTGTATTACTAACTTATGCTATAGATTAGAATGACTAAATTAACAGCAAATAGCAACATGACTGCTGTGTTCAAATTTCTGTTGACACCATTTCTCACTGACAGGGTCCAGTCAGCAGCTCGGACATCACCACTCGAGAAAAGTTGACCCGTCCAGCGATTCGCATGTACCACCGTCACCCAGGCAACGAACTCCCAGAAGCGAGCGAACTGGGCAAGGTATGGGAACAGATAAAAAGAGAACTTGGCTGGAGGATTAATCATGTCCTGTAGTTACTCATATAGTAACAAATACATTGTACATCATGTTAAGATAACTTTTTGAAAGCATTTGTATAAAAATCAACTGAAGAAATGCTTGTCAAAATATATTATTTAAACCGTTTGTATGAAAATCAACTCGAGATGCATGAAAAGCAGTGAAATTATCAGTGTATGAACATTCATTAGCTCAGATCAGTTGGACCAAAATGTCAACTGGGAGTAAATCACCTGTGACAGAAGGTTATACGAAATGTTACGGGGAAAGACTAAAGTGTATCCAAGTCTTTGTGAGAACATATCTAAGCCTTGTTTTGCGTCGTCAGGGCAGCGACACACTTCTTGACTCCCTGCGAAACACGAGCAAGAACATTGCGATGCTAAAGCTGACGAAACTGCACCTGAAGGACAATATCCGCGGCAAGAACATCGCGATCAATGTCGACGGCGATGTGGTGCGAGAACGGCGTCGCAAGGCGAACCATCGCTGGGCCATGGGTGGTGCATTTGATGGTCCCTTCGGGGGACCATACGCTAGTTCGTTTGGTGGTGCATGTGGCAGTAGTGCATTTTAAACACCTCACCGAATTAGCCCCGTTTGATTGGGCCGTTTTCTTTTTATGTAATTGTGGCGTGACGTTCTGGCACTGTAGTCAACTTGTTACGTGCTTTTTTGTGATTGCCGTGTGATCTAAGCCAATCAGGAGTGGAGGGATACTAGCGCCCTCTGGTAGATGCCAGTCTGGAGAACAGCTAGTGTCCTCTGGTGGATGTCAGTCTGGAGGGGTACTAGCACCCTCTGATGGAGGGAAACTAACGCCCTCTAGTGGATGTAAGTCTGGAGGGGTATTAGCGCCCTCTGGTGGATGTAAATCTGGAGGGGTACTAGCGCCCTCTGGTGAATGTCAGTCTGGTATTCACAACAGTTCAGTACATGAAGGCCACAAAGGTAAAACAATTTGGTGCACATTACAAGACAAATGAGTTTGTGCTTCAGTCAAGTCGCCATATTAGTAAAGGTTCTGGCGGGACAACAAATCAAGCCCATAATGATAGACAGTGCTCACTGGTCACATGTCCAGTATATGGGCGAACACCCCAGAATGACCAAGAACAAAAATAAGTTACATTATCAAAGTCAAATCTCACTTCTTTCCCTTACTCCCCTGTGGGGTGGGGTCCTCGTCACTCTGTCGTCCATTCTGCCTTCGTTGCTACCTCTGTCCATCTTTCAATGATGGTCTTCCACTTTCGGCTGTTCATACCTCTCCTTTCAAGACCTCACTTCACAATGTCATTCCATCTTGACATTAGTCTTCTCCTTCTTGCACCCTCTTCTGTTTTCCTTGCTCTTTTTTGTCAGTATTCCTTACTCATTCTCTCTCCAACTGCATGTACATTTTTAATTGCTACAGCACAGAATGAAAATGTGAATCTGATAGTTTGCCTTTGTGACCTTTTTGTACTGTCAGAAGATACAGCAAGAACGTGTCATGGTAAGTGCATCAGAATAGTTCAGCGCAGAGCATCATTTACTTGTTTCACTTTGTGTCATGTTTAACTTGTGATTATTAAGTGTCGTGCCATTTTTATTTCCTATATAAAAATGCTATGCAAACAACTGGGCAATATTTTCAGGACATTCACCCACCAAATGGCATAATAAGTCATTGTATGTCTGGCAAATGTTGCATGCCAATTCTTGTGAATTGTCAATGGTTATAAGCAGTGGAACCTTGTTATTGTTAATCTGCACACTTTGGTTTCTAGTGTAGGTATCCTTTCAAAACAGTTTTCCGAATAAATGAATCATGCACAACGTAATAGGGTACTTTAACAGTAAAATTATGTTCCCGTGAAATGATGCCTGTGTGCCATCACTTTTACGTTATCAGGGTGCAGATTAACAATGCTCCACAGTAATTGCTATGCATTGCATAAAGCACCGTACATTACATGCAACATAAATTTCATCAAGCGATATCAGTATTAAGATCAAGTATGTATTGGTAGAAGTAATCACAGTAAAGGATGTACATAATAAAAACTGTATAATTCTAGTCTCCGTGTATGATATATTAATTAAGGAGAACCTTGTAAGTTTGTACAGAACTGCTTAAACACTAGTTTCGCTCTATGTGGTGGTGCATACTTCTTGGTACAAAGTGTGTTTATCTTTATAGTAAAATCACGTTATATGGAGTCGACCATAATTTATTCTGTGTTTTGTTTATATATCACACAAATGTGTTTTAACTACATTTAAATATTATTTCACTATTATCTTTTTATAAACATGGATCTCGTGATTCAGCATGGAGTGCAGACTTGATATTTAATTCAAAACATTCAAACTAAACAGAAAATGGGGAAATTATATGAACAAATTGTGGGTGATTAAAACACATTTGTGTCGTAGATAAATTCAATATGTCGGAATAGATCTACATGGTGTTTGATATTCTGCAACAAGATTTTACAATAAAAATAATCAATTTAGGTATCTTTATGACACTAATGATCTGAGTTTGGGTTTGCTGCAGTTTGTGTGATATCACTCGAATATTCCATTTATTATTCATAATCACTGATTTGTCCAATTTCAGTATTATGACTGCGTATGCAGTTTGTGCATTTTACATTATAATGGAGTTGCTTTAATGTATGTATTTATTGCATCAGAAATTGCACTTGTTTTAGTTTTGTGACAAGTTTGCCTCAACTTTGGTCAATCGTCTATTTGTTGTTGTCAGAAATCACTGATATTGAAAGGGTTTTGTGGCTATCGCTAGCTAAAGGTTACTGTGCTGTGTCTGAATGACCAATCACCAACTTTAGTGACCGCAGGATGACCTTATAAGGCATGTTTGCCCCTCCTTCATGACCTTAAAAGGCACATTTGTGGTGGGCTTGATTTATTCCCACCCCCACACCCCCACACGTCAACTAATCACGAGCATTTCTGTACCTGTTGTAACATTTTAACTTTTATTACTATGGTTTTGTAAACGTAACTGCTTTTTGTGTTTTTAACATTTTATAAACTGTGACATCAATATATGTATATGTGCTTCTTGCCAGAATCTGTGATAAACATTTATAATTATAAGTTTTATTACACAAATGATGTTGTATTGATAGCTTGGTGACATTTTTACTTTGTCATCATGTCAATTGATATCTCGCCTTGCAAGCTGCAAGTGCCTGGTACGATCGTGTGATCTGCACGTGGCGTCACCTAGTGACATTACCAGTGAGACTTTGTATGTGCGATACCTTTTTCGAGTGTTTGGCTTAGACAAAACATAACCTTTTGATATCATGCAGTTGGCGCACAAGAGTTTTACTTTCATTCTGCCGACGTTGTAGAAAGTTCACTTTTACTCTACTAAGGTGTTTATTTGGCGTAATAGTTTATGATCACGCACATTCCAAGACAGAGTGCCGTGGTTGTTTCAATTGCTTCAGTTGCTTGTGGTGTGGCCAATAACCTAACCAGTATTATTGTTGACGTCATTATTTAATAAAGCGTTTTGTTTTCAGAAGTGACATTGGATCTGTTTCCATCAACACACTTATTTGATAAAATATTAGATAATTTTATAACAACTATAACACAAGTGTGTTATAACATTTTGTGAATTATTAAATTGTTTTTTTGATATAATTGCAAATAAGACACTTTTTATACAAAAATATTCCCTATTCACAGAGAATCACATAAATATAAGATACACATTATGCCAGATGCTTGAATGTATAAAAAATAACAATATATTCACTCTGAATAGGGAACAGTTTGCCTAAAAATGGGTCTTACTTGCACAATATAAACAATACAGACAGTTTAACAATTAACAGCTGAACCATACTGGAAAAAAAAAATAGTTAGTAGTTTTTCATTTATATTTGTTTCTGATTAGATGGCACAACTGTTCTACAGACATAACACCAATGACATGCTAATAAAACATGCTGATCAAACTTAGATACAAGACTGCTTCAGAAAACTGCACACAAACTATCTGGGTAGGTTACATATTCTCAAGACTGGCTGGTGTGTTTGTGTAAAAATGTAGCTAGAGTATTCTTTAAAAAACATTAAACTGATAATCCAGACTGATCAGATTGAATGGCACATAATTTGTGTGTATTAAAACATCTGCCCAGCCTTATCTAACCAATCCAACCCAGGGCATGCAGCTATTTGTTATCCGAATAATTGCCACTGTTGTACAATAGAACATTTTATTACCATTTTTATCACTCCTCCAACTGATGATTACAAAACAGTGGATTTCTCAAATACAGGAATAGTTATGATGGCTGCACCCAAAACTTGCAACAATGAATCTCGCTTTAATCAAATACAAAGCCCCGATTGCTTTATAGTAAAATCATGTGAGGTAGACACATTAGTATAAAATATATTCTAACCTCTGGACTGCCCAAATGTGAATGACAGTTTTTAAATATTATTTATTAATAGCAAATTTGCCATTTAGCATTCAAAATTAAACAGTTAACATTAAAACATATCAAGAAATTATGGTTGAATAAAATACAATTGGGTGATGAAGATGTTGGAATAGATAGTTCTCAAGACTTCACGTCACATCGCACACGTTTCCTGTATACAACATGGATTTTGGGAGTGTGTGTATCCAGTTATACATATAAAAGTACATATTTCCTTATATTTGTCACACACATATAAATTATGAGAGACGATAGGCTTGTTTCTGACAAAACGCAGCACGTTTGTTTGATGTCGATATATTTAGTAGCATTGAAGATGGATAAACTTGATCAGAATAGCAACGTAACAGGCTGCCAACGGAAAACGTACTACCGATTTATTTATACAGATTTTAAAATCAAACAGATTTCAACTAAACAAATGTAGCATGTCTGTGTGTTATGATTTCACAATAAAAACTAACAAAAAATTGTTATTTTAAAACTGGAATCTAACAATATGCAAATGACTTCAGAGACATGCGCACATATCATACTTTAATAGTTCATTAGTAATCAATAACATCACCCAGCGATACATAGAAGTGTTAATAAGCCGTCAACCTGCCACTTGCTAGCAACTGGCCCGTCTCACAAACAGCCTTACAATATAGGGTAGATGGAACAACCCCACCTAACAACTCAGTATAGGGTTTCCCTTCCTCAAAACCCCACACCAAGCAATAAATAGCCTAACAATGGTACCTTCAACACATCTTTGATAACCACATAGTTCTGGTGATTACAACAGTATTCAGTTGTTGTGTCATCCTAGCCCAAAGCGCGGCATACACGGGTACATATCCTATGTATTTAATACCTCGCCCACTTTCAAATGCATGTACATGAAATTAGAACTGCACAGATAGAAATCAACCAAGCAAAGCGTACACCAACCGAGACAGTTCATCAACAGACATTGGCAATAATCTAGCAACACACGTTAGTTTCTTCTCATGACAACCTTGTCTTTGCCAAAGTGCTAGAGGTGACGTAATATTACTAAACAATGGTGCCCTCGTATGTTTCGACAATATGTACAACAGGAGAGGGGACAGAAATCATTCTGTGCAGTACCTGACAGAAGCGTAGCAATTGAAGCCATAGCTAGTAGTTGAACAGACACAATGACAATAAAAGCAGCTAGAAACGTGTGATACAGTTTACTTATAAACAGAAACAAATCATGAGATTTAAAATAATTCAAACTTGTTTCTTCAAAAGTAATCGAGTCAAAAATGTCCGATATGTTAACAATCTATAAATAAAGGAGTAAACCATTTTAACAACTTCTTTTGTTACCGGTACTTGACAAACGCAACATCATGTGATCTCTTCTGATAAATTTTGACTTATGCCTGTTAAAGGCATACGATACAAAATTAATGATTGACATAAATACATTTCCAAACTTCCAGTATTTTGTCAACTCTTCCAACAGGTTAGCTTTAAAAATCGACTACAACTATATTCCACCTCCCGCCAGGCACTACACAGTAGCTACAAAGAATAATTCATATGTTGAACACTGATTACAAAGACACTTCAAATGTTACTCACAATTTCATTCACGGTTCACTGGATTGGTAGCATACACAAAAGTTCCTTTCATCTAACAGTTAACTTGAAATGACGCGGGCAATAACATTGTCTCTGGAGTTCCACGCCACTGTAGCATGTGTGCGCGGGAAGGATATATATGACGGCCTCGACTTTCAAACGTTAAGTTTAATCGCAGTAAAATATATCAACACCCTATTGCAAATTACAATATATATACATATATATTTATGTCCTCATGTATATACATACGTGTAGTATATGATTCCCGTTTCACATGTCGTTAATTGCAGAACTGCATGGTCACATCAAAGGGTTTTATTTACAGTCGACTCTCGCTATAAGTAATAATAATATAAGTTTTGTTAATTATTATTACAAGGACTATTATTATGATTTATGGAATATCCAGTTAAAACAAACAACTATGAAATCCTCGTTTTGGCCTGCTCTGTATTATATAGCTATAATAAACTTTGGATATACATAAAACAATCTAAACAAGTCCTGAAGCATTCGTTATAACGAGAGTCCACTGTATCATAATTACAAATGCATGAGTGGCAAAACCGTATGGTTGTCTCACATGTTGAGGCTTTACCACAAACAACTGCCGAAGACAAGACTAACTACACCAGCTCATATGTAAAGACGGTTCACCAGCCAAGGAACGACGCCCTCGTTATTATGTTCATAAACCTCAATACAATGGCTGGCTTAAATCGCCATCGAGAACCATTCACAATCTAGGTCTGGTTGCTGACAAATTAACTCAACGTTGCACCTCTGGTCAAATCCGAGTTGTTTATCTCATCTGTTATGACGTGCATGTAATACAACAGACAGACAGTATCTGAATTCTGAAACACCCTAGGGCCTGTTACAACAGCATCCATATGTCACAAAAAGTATGGAAGCGGCCACACCACGTGACTGAACACTGCTAACTGCGGTAAGCTGTTGTGCAGTCCAAAGATATGTAAGTTTTAGACTGGCGTTTGAAGACCCGCCCATCGTTTTTTTCACGGACAAAATGAAAACTCCAACCATGTAGAAGACATGACTGCGTTATTGTTCTTCTTCATTTACACATCCTTGGTGTGTTATTTGCTCCAGATGGTCTAAAGTCTGAGCAGCCTATCTCGTGTTTCCAAGTCTGATTATAATTATACACTGACCCAGCTTATCAGTTTATTATATTATTCTGTACATACATGTTGTAGTATCCTATGCTAGAACAACGGGCTTCACCTGCCGTAGTATCCTTTATTTAGGCCAGTTGGCAAATTCTTGTCCATTCAAGTTTATCATTGTTTCGTATTCTCGCAAGCATTTTTGGAATTATTCAGTTTTCAGTAGTCGCTTAGTCACAGGCAGTCTATGCCGTTTATTACCCGACCCCCTAACCAAGGGTGGGAGTCACACGTACAGCATAACTACCTACCATTCATGCACACAATCACACATGCACACATACACGCACAATTGATTCTGCCTGCCTGGTAGATGACTGGCCATATGTTGCATTCACGTGGCAACTGTAGTGGACACTGTCGTGTGATTCTGCGTGTGACCCCAGATTGACCACTGCCCTGTCGAAGCAGACCGCTTGTCGACGTACGCCCGCTGAACGTAGGCCAACAAGTGCTGAATGTTTCAGTGATGTGTCGCTGTCATTGGCTAGCATCCGCAGCCCTCCTTGTTCTGTGCCTGGTCTGTGTTAAGAGCGTTACGAGGTGACGTCGGCTTGTGTTGTACGCCCGACTCGGCTGCATTCAGGTCAAGACTGAAACCACACAACACATAGCTGAATATTGCGGTAACAATATATGGTCAAACATTTCAACAATAAAGCATTGTGAATCACTGCAACAACAGTGCATGGTCAAACACGTGTGCTGTATACAGTGGCCTATCGTTACAGGGTCAAGTAGACAATATCAACTTAAAAGGAACAACTTTTAAATCTGTTCTGTTTTATGCACCCACGGATATTTAAAGAGTGGGTTAATATGTTTGTAAAGCGTTTGAAACCACCACCACCCACACCACCAATAGGGATTTGTGATTTTGCGCAATCCAAACTGGCTTCCAAAACCACAGTGAATCAGATTCAACTGTGTGTGACGTGGCTTCCAAGACATTACTCACCACGTTGCCCAATACTGATATCCACAACATCATCAACGTGCCTTAATATATGTTCCACTCAATAGATGGCACCACTATATCAATTAATTCTTACATCCATGTACATTGCACATATCTAAAAAACGTTTATACTGCACAATTCTGATCAAAGATTATGATGTTACTTGAAATACACGTCTTGTTTTAGCATAACCACTTACCTTCCATCTTGAATATTCTGGAAGATCTTTTTGGCTGTGTCTAGGAATGCGTCTTCTACGTTCTCTCCGCTAACGACAAAACAATGTACCACTTAGGTTGTTGTTTCATAAAATAATAATAACACTGTTAATCTCCATTTTTCCTTCAGCCTAAAGTCATAGTAACATTGATTTAATAAGCTAATGAACTTACATCTAGGCACAGCGGAATCTAAATATGTTTACTTACAAACTGCACTCCATAAAATACCTCTGTTTATCAAGAAGCACTTTAGAAAACAAACTTTTTATTTTTGATCGATCAATCTATCCATTAGTTAAAACAAACAACATGCTAGGTAAAATGTATGACAAGAAGTTCTAGCAACGCTAAGAAATACTCACGTCTTCGCACTACACTCCAGAAACATGAGACCTGCAGAAACAAGAAACATCTCTTGAACATAGTGAATTAAATCACACAGATAGGATGAAACAGTGTCTATGCTACTCCTTTGTCTACATGCTCAATACATTGTAAGACAAAAATTATAAATATAGGTCATTTAAATGCAATTAATAATCAACCCATCCAGAAACGGATCGTCTCTTAGTTCTGGCCCCGCCCGGCCTACCAAAGATGATAATGATGGAAATGCAATTTTCAGTTTGAATATCCACTTTACAGAGTCTGTGTGAGTGAATGTGTGAGTGAACATGTAACATATATACGGTATATATGAAGAGAAATGGCTGCTAAAGTGTGTGGTTTCATACCGTTCTCCTCCGCGAACTGTTTCGCTTCCTCGTAAGTGACGTCTCGCTGCGCCTCCAAGTCGGACTTGTTGCCAATCAGAAAGATCGCCTGAAAACAAAACATGACAGTGATTAACTGTCCACCCACTAATCTACATCTCGTTGTTCATGCGATCCTGCAATAGTTCCACTCCCACGTTGCTTACGCTAACCAATCAACAAGCGGGCAATCTATCACATGCACTAATTACTAGAACTAACCCGAAGCAGTAAACCAAGGGCGTCAATTAGCATCACTATGGTGGCGCCATCTAGTGATCACCACTGAATTACCTCAGGCAGGAGAAAGACGCTCTAGAAAAGCAGAGCACATCAAAACCATGTAAGTAATTTACTTTGAATAACTCATTGTATTTTCTGAAATACACTGTCAGTTGTTAGACCAGAAGTCAATGTTCATTATTAGACTTGTTGCAGGAAGATATGAAGGCTACTTACTGTGTTTGGGTTTGTTAAGTTCCTAGCATCTGTCAACCAGCTACTTAAATGATTGTATGTACTTCTCCTGAAAGCAGAAACATATTTGGATATTAGTAAATATACACAGAATGTTATGTACACTGCTTGGCTAACTCTTTAGACCTCGAGTCAGCTAAACCCGCCGTAGACTGACACTTCAAGTCAAGCAAACCAAGCCCAATTGTATTACTGCAGTGATGCCATCTAGTGGATATATTTGAAAACACAAGAAACAACGTTCGAACGTACGTACGTACGTACGTACGTACGTACGTACGTACAAACCACACATTTTCATGTTTCGTGTCAATTAAATTGGGAAACAATGATTTTTTTTTAAATGTCTGAGGTTTAAAGGGTTAACTATGAACATGAACAAATTGAATACATTCAGATATGAGGCAACATTTTTTAATGTAAAGGAAATAACAATATAATTATTATGTTTGACTGTTACTTTGACACCTTGTCTTCATGTGTAAAACTAAGAGGACAGATTATTTGAGAGCAAAAGGTAGACTCACTGTTTGACACAGTTTAAAACCTACAGGCAACTGTCCAGTTTAACAGGGGTCTAGTGGTGTAATGCTGTCTGTTGACACAAGCTACTGCCAGTGATCAATTACCAATTAGTCAGTTTCCATCAAACAATAGCAGGCAGAGAATCTTAGCTCCACAGCTGGGTGTAATACACAACCAGAGCCACCACTGATTCATGGTCAAGTAGATTAGCTCAATGCACCAACTAAAACAATACACAACACTGTGAGTGACAGTGTCCAGAGTGAGGCCTAAGCAGTGTCCTCATTGCTGAATAGATCAATTAAACCTGCCAAGTGGGTGACATTCTGCACAAGTGTTCATTAATCCTTAGTGACTGTTCAGAACACCAGACTGACCACATACCTAAACAAAGCGAATGTAATAGGTGAAGAACAGGCAGTGTTCTAATAAGGGTATTGGTTGAATTGTATTTGTCTCAATGCAAAAGGCTTTATTGTGCCTTCAACGATTATAAGAAAGCATTTGATTAAGTAGACCGGTCCTCCCTGTGGTCTAAGATAATTTCATACGGTATTAATGGTATTGTGTTGAAAGTTGTATACAACATATACAAAAATGGGTCAGCTGGACGGTGATAGACCGTTTGAAATTGAAGCCTTTGTAAAACTTTTGTTTCGACTTCACCGAAGGCGGTGTCCTGCTGTCAGAACTTCGAAGGTGTTACTCACCTAACTTACAAATATATAGGGAGCTAATGGAGAGGCCCATCATAATCCATAGCACTACAAAATGAAGTATCTGAAAGTCACACTTCATATACTGAGTGACACATCTCGTACTGTCTCTCTGCACTGTCGCAATGTCCAATAGTTTCCTATCACAACCTTCGTGTACAATATACCAAAACTATATATTTCTAACACCACAACATATGTATTATCATTGGATAGGTAATTGAATAATCTTTCAGATGAATGCAACTTGTAGCAGCAGAAAATGAAGCATACAAAAGTTACACCGCAAACAATGACATGCATTCTCAAAATGTGATTCATTCAAAAATTAGTGCTATATAATAGTAGTTTGTCAAAATGTAAACAAACTCAAAGACAGTTGCAGCTTACTGTCCACCAAGCAGTAGCAGAGCAGTTTTATAATAATCCACAAGTTAAGTGGCAGTGATCTTCCTTTTATCATTCATGTGATGTTTATTGTGAGCAGGGCGGACAAATGGTTATCATACGTAGACAGGTACAGAAAGAAACTGAAATTTTCTATAAAAAGAACATGTTTGCCTATCAATGGCATGTATTTCCTATTGTTGCTGTTTCTGCCGGGCAGAAACAGTTTCTGCCCGGCATAAATCAAACAACCCTGTAGGTAATTATTAATCAAATGTTTTTGGTGAATCATAGTTACAGATCATTAAGGGTTATGATGGAAGTAAAATGTTTACATGTTTACTGTTCATTGAAAAAAACAGCTCCACAGAACTAATTATAGTTATTGTCAAGATGTTTAACCTAGTTCCATTATGTGACATTGTGCCAACAGATTGGTGTATTGGGATCATTAAGCCTATATAATTATTATATAAACATAGCAGCAGACACTGGGACAGTGTGACTGCTGCCTGGTTAAATGGATGCAATGGTGCTTTGAAGTTAGTTCTTCTGCCAACTATCCTTTTCACACAAGCCTATAGGTTTAGTAGCTGCCAGCACACTACTGAGCCTAAACTACCATGCAGGTGTGAAAAACGTGCTGATGTATTTGAACTTGATCCACTAATTAACTGTCCACCAAGCAGTAGCAGAGCAGTTTTATAATAATAATCCACAAGTTAAGTGGCAGTGATCTTCCTTTTATCATTCATGTGATGTTTATTGTGAGCAGGGCAGACAAATGGTAGACAGGTACAGAAAGAAACTAAAATTTTCTATAAAAAGAACCACACACCTAAACAAAGTGAATGTAATAGGTGAAGAACAGGCAGTGTTCAGATAGGGGTATTGGTTGAATTGTATTTGTCTTGACACAAAAGGCTTTATTGTGCCTTAACTATGTCAACTCATCTAATGGTTGACATTTGGTTGTTTCAGGTGTCAACTATATTGTGAATCTGTAATTATTAGTATATATTGATACAACTGATTTACACAGTACCATGTCTACACAAGGCATGGCAAGCGTAAACAGAACAGTAGAATGCATTTGATATAAATAAAGTGTAGGATATTTCACTCTATAGTTGTCCAGAATATAAATGTTCTATGTTTGTCACCTACAGTAGGCACTTCAATGAATCCTGCTACCGCGATGTTTTTACGTGCGCGCAGCGGCGTCGCTGCAGCGCCGTCTCGTTTACTCGGCACCTGGGTAGTGTTTTATTTCAACCTCTATTTTCGCGCTCTTTTCCCGGTCGTTTACGTCATTCGCAGCGGGATTCCTTTTGCGGGTAAGTCGAACTTTCTGTACGTCCTTTTCTTTTTCAAATTTGATCAAAATTATGGTAAATTTAATCGATTTGATGACATAGCTGTGTTTCAGTTGCAAAATTTATAGTCTAGTAATGATTTGTATCGAACGATTATGTCTGTAGGTAGATCTATAGGATTAAATTAGTATGTGTTGAAAATTTCGTTGGCGTAAATGCTCGTGCAATGTGGGTTTTGCGCCATTCAAAACATGTGACATTTGAGCGATCTGTGTCAATATGACCGAGAGCGCGTCACCGGAGACGCGGACCGAGATCATGGAGCGCCTTGATCATGACTTATTTAATTAATGTCTGTGCCTTTTAGTGAAAACAAAAACAACAGTATCTGATTTAACTTTAAGATAGGGCCTATAATGATAATAATATTACTTAAGTTATTAATTTATTTAATGTTTATAATTTATAGTTATACGGGTCAAGCCAATTCTGCTACTATTAATTATTAATATTAATTAATGATATAGTATTACTATTATTACTACCCAGGTAGTAATCGTAGTATTATTAGTATGATGTTGTCAACTAGTAGTATTTGTTAGTCAGAGTTAGGTTTATACATTTTAGTTTGACTGAGTTAGGCTTGCTAGAATTTAGAAAATACAAATTTTATATCCAGTCCTGTTAATATTCAATTTGTTTTGAAAGGCTGATATTTAAAATAACTAACAATCAATTAATTGTTTTATTAAATAGATTATTTAATCAGTTTGTCACTTTAAATTACAATTATGTACCATGATTCATCAAAAGTTGTCAATGTGTTTAGCATGCAATGCATTATATTTGTGATGGTGACATGTAGAATTTTACAGTTATCTTAGCCATAAGTAACAAGGGCAGGGATATCAAAATATTTTACAAGATTTTGCAATCAAGATTTTACATGTAGAATAAAGATATTTATCATTGTATGATACATGACTGTCTTGTTATTTCAGATATTTTGAGATTGACTGATCTTACAAACACAGTGACTCTTATCTTAAGTATCAATCAAAGGTTTTGTCAAGATAGTTAAGAACTTAACTTAAGGACATTACGTTAAGTGACTATTTAACTAACGTCATTAGTTAAATAGTGTGATTAAAGAGTGAATGAAAGTATGGCAGCAATATTCCTAAATAGATCTGAGTTAGATGCATGCCAGAAAAACATTTGAAAATTGTGTACTTGGTAAAGATGATGTAAGTGTTAGCAAAGGTTTTTTATATTGTGTATATCTTTCTGCAAACAAGGACATGAATAACGCAACACACATTTATTTGTCACTTAGAAATCTCATCAGGACTGTTGTTGACTTTAATTCACTACAAAAAATAACATGTAAAGAAAATAGATTTTTTATTCACTTCACATTTTTGACATTTAAACAATTCTGATGTGATAGTAGTGCACAGTATGTAATTAAGTGTTAGAAGAAACTGTGCATCAGGTTTCCACGTTGACGTCGTCGCACAGCTTTTACAAAGAGAAACCATGTCAAGCAAAAACCATTATATGTAATTATATTCATGAGATATATCTTTTTTCCAGGACATGCAGACAAGACCAACTTTGGTGATTGTTGGGCACAGTTTTGTGCGACGGATGGGCAGTGCCTGTCATGCCGGTCGGGTAGGTGGAGACATTTACAGATACTATCGACCGGATCTTGATTTGGGCAGTATTTTTGGAAAGGTCGTTTTCCAAGGGAAAGGGGGTCTTACTTTGGATGGCCTCTTTCAGCAACTGGGAGCTGTGCGGGCAGTTGCACCAACTGTTGTTCTGATTGACATTGGGACAAATGATCTAGGTAATGGTTGGGTACCTGAGGAGTTGGCAGAGGGTATTGTAGCATTCGCTCGCGAACTGCTAACAATACCTTCTGTGGCCCAAGTAGTAGTTTGCGAGATATTAACTCGTATACCTGTACAGTTTGGCCAATTTAGAGTTAGGCCTGATTTTGATCGTGCTCGTCAGATTGTGACGAATAAGGTGCGGGCATTGATCGCTGACTCGGAAAGCATAACTTTCTTCCATCATCGTAAGTTGACAAAAGAGAAAAATTACGCGAGAGATGGTGTGCACATGAGTGCATTTGGCATGGCCAGATACGTGAATAACATGAGGGGAGCGGCTATAGCTGCTGCTAAGCGATGCTTGCAGTAGAGGTTGGTGACTTTCCTGGTGTTACTCATGTGCACTGTTTCTCGACCCATTTTTCTCTATAATTTTTCTAATTGCACTTTTATTAACTGTTCTGTATGTAAATTCCAATTTAAAAAAAAAAATCCAAAATGTTTTTTCTTCAAAAATCTCAAAAAAATCTGTTTACTGGTACATGTCTTGATATCTGGCATACTACAACTTCCTGCATAGATCGTTTGTTCCTTTGCCAATGATGAACACCTTTGCATCAGTTGTTGGCACTGCTTGAACTTCCTATAATAGACCATCCATGGTAAGTCTTTCCTGAGGTAAACTACCTTTTCATAAATATCGCTCATGATAGATCTGGTCCTAGTACTGTGACACACTTCACCTGCCCGAATAACTTGCATCCATCGTACAAAACTGTGTCTGACATTTACCTGTGAAGGTACCAAGCCACAGAGTCGTCTGAGTCTGACACCCATCACCTGCCTGCATAGGTACACATTTAGTGTGGCTGATTATATATCTGATAGCTACATTGAACAGTGTCTAGCCAACATGACACGAATATTACTTATAGACATCATGTTGAAGAACACAACGTTATTTTACAAGATACTGAAATATGAACATTGCTGCACAGATCTTGCAGTCTACTGGCATTAAACTATGAGACAATCAACTGCCAATATTACAAAAAGACTGCATTGTGAGCACACCAGACTTCTTCTTCATGACTTGACTCCCATGGGGAGTAACACAGAAAGCAGTCTTGCATTTGGTGCATTTGGGTCCAGCGACGGAATACTGTGAACAATTTATGAACATTACTTCATCAAGTTCATGTTGAAATGCAGAACATTACATTATGAAGCAGTGACAATTTATTACTGGACTGTACTGAGCCTGCAACATTCATCCAACCTGTCAGGACACAGTCACACATAGACACAGTGAAGTATGACTACTCTATTGATCTGTTGAGTTTGTGTGTTATTTAGCCAATATTTATTTATTAATAAAGTTATTGTTAATGATATATATGACTTGTTAATGTATATTTATTATAATGTTTAATGTGGTGGTAAACATTGCATAAATTATATAACTGTCTTCATAATTATGGACATTCCAGCCTTTTATCAAAATGTAGTGGTCAGTCGTTAGCATGCTAATATTAGCCAATATTAACTTATTAATTAAGTTACTGTTAATGTGAAATGACTGGTTAATGTACATTTATTACTATAATTAATGTGGTTTACTGCTTTCATAAATTATACAAATATCTTCATAATCATGGACATTATGGCCTTTTACTGAAATGTGTCGGTTTGCCGAGGTTGCGCACTAATTAGCCAATATTGACTAATTAAATAAATTATTAAATTTGTTAATGTATATTTATTACCATTATTAATGTGGTTATACACTTTGCATAATATGTATAAATATCTTCATAGTCATGGACATTATGGCCTTTTACTGATATGTTTTGGTCTGTCGAGGTTGTGCGCTAATTACCCAATATTGACTAATTAATTAAATAATTATTATTTTTTATTGCATATTTATTACCATTATTAATGTGGTTATACACATTGCATAATATGTATAAAATCTTTATAATCATGGACATTATGGCCTTTAATTGGAGCGTTTTGGTCTGTTGAGTTTTGCATGCAACATAACTAAAATTAACTAATTAATTGCATTAATTTGGTTATAATTAGTACTAAAA
>CM034540.1:40415762-40498452 GCA_020002185.1 Paraescarpia echinospica | reverse complement strand
TATATAGGGAGCTAATGGAGAGGCCCATCATAATCCATAGCACTACAAAATGAAGTATCTGAAAGTCACACTTCATATATTGAGTGACACATCTCGTAGTCTTTCTGGACTGTCGCAATGTTCAATAGTTTCCTATCACAACCCTCTTGTACAATATACCAAAGCTATACATTTCCAACACCACAACATATGTATTATCATTGGATAGGTAATTGAATAATCTTTCAGATGAATGCAACTTGTAGCAGCAGAAAATGAAGCATACAAAAGTTACACCTCAAACAATGACATGCATTCTCAAAATGTGATTCATTCAAAAATTAGTGCTATATAATAGTAGTTTGTCAAAATGTAAACAAACTCAAAGACAGTTGCAGCTTAGTGTCCACCAAGCAGTAGCAAAGCAGTTTTATAATAATAATAATCCACAAGTTAAGTGGCAATGATCTTCCTTTTATCATTCATGTGATGTTTATTGTGAGCAGGTTGAACAAATGGTTATCATACGTAGACAGGTACAGAAAGAAACTGAAATTTTCTATAAAAGAACACGTTTGCCTATCAATGGCATGTATTTGCTATTGTTGCTGTTTCTGCCGGGCAGACACAGTTTCTGCCCGGCATAAATCAAACAACCCTGTAGCCTGTAGGTAATTATTAATCAAATGTTTTTTGGTGAATCATAGTTACAGATCATTAAGGGTTATGATGGAAGTAAAATGTTTACACGTTTACTGTTCACTGAAAAAAACAGCTCCACAGAACTAATTACAGTTATTGTTAAGATGTTTAACCTAGTTCCATTATCTGACATTGTGCCAACAGATTGGTGTATTGGGATCATTAAGCCTATATAATTATTATATAAACATAGCAGCAGACACTGGGACAGTGTGAATGCTGCCTGACTAAATGGATGCAATGAAGTTAGTTCTTCTGCCAACTATCCTTTTCACACAAGCCTATAGGTTTAGTAGCTGCCAGCACACTATTGAGCCTAAACTACCATGCAGGTGTGAAAAACGTGCTGATGTATTTGAACTTGACAGTGTTCAGATAGGGGTATTGGTTGAATAGTATTTGTCTTGACACAAAAGGCTTTATTGTGCCTTAACTATGTCAACTCTTCTAATGGTTGACATTTGGTTGTGTCAGGTGTCAACTATATTGTGAATCTGTAATTATTAGTCTATATTGATACAACTGATTTACACAGTACCATGTCTACACAAGGCATGGCAAGCGTAAACAGAACAGTAGAATGCATTTGATATAAATAAAGTGTAGGATATTTCACTCTATAGTTGTCCAGAATATAAATGTTCTATGTTTGTCACCTACAGTAGGCACTTCAATGAATCCTGCTACCGCGATGTTTTTACGTGCGCGCAGCGGCGTCGCTGCAGCGCCGTCTCGTTTACTCGGCACCTGGGTAGTGTTTTATTTCAACCTCTATTTTCGCGCTCTTTTCCCGGTCGTTTACGTCATTCGCAGCGGGATTCCTTTTGCGGGTAAGTCGAACTTTCTGTACGTCCTTTTCTTTTTCAAATTTGATCAAAATTATGGTAAATTTAATCGATTTGATGACATAGCTGTGTTTCAGTTGCAAAATTTATAGTCTAGTAATGATTTGTATCGAACGATTATGTCTGTAGGTAGATCTATAGGATTAAATTAGTATGTGTTGAAAATTTCGTTGGCGTAAATGCTCGTGCAATGTGGGTTTTGCGCCATTCAAAACATGTGACATTTGAGCGGTCTGTGTCAATATGACCGAGAGCGCGTCACCGGAGACGCGGACCGAGATCATGGAGCGCCTTGATCATGACTTATTTAATTAATGTCTGTGCCTTTTAGTGAAAACAAAAACAACAGTATCTGATTTAACTTTAAGATAGGGCCTATAATGATAATAATATTACTTAAGTTATTAATTTATTTAATGTTTATAATTTATAGTTATACGGGTCAAGCCAATTCTGCTACTATTAATTATTAATATTAATTAATGATATAGTATTACTATTATTACTACCCAGGTAGTAATCGTAGTATTATTAGTATGATGTTGTCAACTAGTAGTATTTGTTAGTCAGAGTTAGGTTTATACATTTTAGTTTGACTGAGTTAGGCTTGCTAGAATTTAGAAAATACAAATTTTATATCCAGTCCTGTTAATATTCAATTTGTTTTGAAAGGCTGATATTTAAAATAACTAACAATCAATTAATTGTTTTATTAAATAGATTATTTAATCAGTTTGTCACTTTAAATTACAATTATGTACCATGATTCATCAAAAGTTGTCAATGTGTTTAGCATGCAATGCATTATATTTGTGATGGTGACATGTAGAATTTTACAGTTATCTTAGCCATAAGTAACAAGGGCAGGGATATCAAAATATTTTACAAGATTTTGCAATCAAGATTTTACATGTAGAATAAAGATATTTATCATTGTATGATACATGACTGTCTTGTTATTTCAGATATTTTGAGATTGACTGATCTTACAAACACAGTGACTCTTATCTTAAGTATCAATCAAAGGTTTTGTCAAGATAGTTAAGAACTTAACTTAAGGACATTACGTTAAGTGACTATTTAACTAACGTCATTAGTTAAATAGTGTGATTAAAGAGTGAATGAAAGTATGGCAGCAATATTCCTAAATAGATCTGAGTTAGATGCATGCCAGAAAAACATTTGAAAATTGTGTACTTGGTAAAGATGATGTAAGTGTTAGCAAAGGTTTTTTATATTGTGTATATCTTTCTGCAAACAAGGACATGAATAACGCAACACACATTTATTTGTCACTTAGAAATCTCATCAGGACTGTTGTTGACTTTAATTCACTACAAAAAATAACATGTAAAGAAAATAGATTTTTTATTCACTTCACATTTTTGACATTTAAACAATTCTGATGTGATAGTAGTGCACAGTATGTAATTAAGTGTTAGAAGAAACTGTGCATCAGGTTTCCACGTTGACGTCGTCGCACAGCTTTTACAAAGAGAAACCATGTCAAGCAAAAACCATTATATGTAATTATATTCATGAGATATATCTTTTTTCCAGGACATGCAGACAAGACCAACTTTGGTGATTGTTGGGCACAGTTTTGTGCGACGGATGGGCAGTGCCTGTCATGCCGGTCGGGTAGGTGGAGACATTTACAGATACTATCGACCGGATCTTGATTTGGGCAATATTTTTGGAAAGGTCGTTTTCCAAGGGAAAGGGGGTCTTACTTTGGATGGCCTCTTTCAGCAACTGGGAGCTGTGCGGGCAGTTGCACCAACTGTTGTTCTGATTGACATTGGGACAAATGATCTAGGTAATGGTTGGGTACCTGAGGAGTTGGCAGAGGGTATTGTAGCATTCGCTCGCGAACTGCTAACAATACCTTCTGTGGCCCAAGTAGTAGTTTGCGAGATATTAACTCGTATACCTGTACAGTTTGGCCAATTTAGAGTTAGGCCTGATTTTGATCGTGCTCGTCAGATTGTGACGAATAAGGTGCGGGCATTGATCGCTGACTCGGAAAGCATAACTTTCTTCCATCATCGTAAGTTGACAAAAGAGAAAAATTACGCGAGAGATGGTGTGCACATGAGTGCATTTGGCATGGCCAGATACGTGAATAACATGAGGGGAGCGGCTATAGCTGCTGCTAAGCGATGCTTGCAGTAGAGGTTGGTGACTTTCCTGGTGTTACTCATGTGCACTGTTTCTCGACCCATTTTTCTCTCTAATTTTTCTAATTGCACTTTTATTAACTGTTCTGTATGTAAATTCCAATTTAAAAAAAAAAATCCAAAATGTTTTTTCTTCAAAAATCTCAAAAAAATCTGTTTACTGGTACATGTCTTGATATCTGGCATACTACAACTTCCTGCATAGATCGTTTGTTCCTTTGCCAATGATGAACACCTTTGCATCAGTTGTTGGCACAGCTTGAACTTCCTATAATAGACCATCCATGGTAAGTCTTTCCTGAGGTAAACTACCTTTTCATAAATATCGCTCATGATAGATCTGGTCCTAGTACTGTGACACACTTCACCTGCCCGAATAACTTGCATCCATCGTACAAAACTGTGTCTGACATTTACCTGTGAAGGTACCAAGCCACAGAGTCGTCTGAGTCTGACACCCATCACCTGCCTGCATAGGTACACATTTAGTGTGGCTGATTATATATCTGATAGCTACATTGAACAGTGTCTAGCCAACATGACACGAATATTACTTATAGACATCATGTTGAAGAACACAACGTTATTTTACAAGATACTGAAATATGAACATTGCTGCACAGATCTTGCAGTCTACTGGCATTAAACTATGAGACAATCAACTGCCAATATTACAAAAAGACTGCATTGTGAGCACACCAGACTTCTTCTTCATGACTTGACTCCCATGGGGAGTAACACAGAAAGCAGTCTTGCATTTGGTGCATTTGGGTCCAGCGACGGAATACTGTGAACAATTTATGAACATTACTTCATCAAGTTCATGTTGAAATGCAGAACATTACATTATGAAGCAGTGACAATTTATTACTGGACTGTACTGAGCCTGCAACATTCATCCAACCTGTCAGGACACAGTCACACATAGACACAGTGAAGTATGACTACTCTATTGATCTGTTGAGTTTGTGTGTTATTTAGCCAATATTTATTTATTAATAAAGTTATTGTTAATGATATATATGACTTGTTAATGTATATTTATTATAATGTTTAATGTGGTGGTAAACATTGCATAAATTATATAACTGTCTTCATAATTATGGACATTCCAGCCTTTTATCAAAATGTAGTGGTCAGTCGTTAGCGTGCTAATATTAGCCAATATTAACTTATTAATTAAGTTACTGTTAATGTGAAATGACTGGTTAATGTACATTTATTACTATAATTAATGTGGTTTACTGCTTTCATAAATTATACAAATATCTTCATAATCATGGACATTATGGCCTTTTACTGAAATGTGTCGGTTTGCCGAGGTTGCGCACTAATTAGCCAATATTGACTAATTAAATAAATTATTAAATTTGTTAATGTATATTTATTACCATTATTAATGTGGTTATACACATTGCATAATATGTATAAATATCTTCATAGTCATGGACATTATGGCCTTTTACTGATATGTTTTGGTCTGTCGAGGTTGTGCGCTAATTACCCAATATTGACTAATTAATTAAATAATTATTATTTTTTATTGCATATTTATTACCATTATTAATGTGGTTATACACATTGCATAATATGTATAAAATCTTTATAATCATGGACATTATGGCCTTTAATTGGAGCGTTTTGGTCTGTTGAGTTTTGCATGCAACATAACTAAAATTAACTAATTAATTGCATTAATTTGGTTATAATTAGTACTAAAAATATTAAATATTATAAATTTGTTACTCTTGTCAATGTGTTTGAAAACCCTGAAGACAGTATTTAAATATCTGTATAAATAAAAAAGTTATTACATTTTAAAGCAAATATTTACCTATAGAAAACACAAAAATGAGTCCATTTTGCCATTGTAAGAGAGGCACAAAAATGACGCTGTTTTTCCGTCTTAAAATCGCAATATCTTTTGATCTATTAAAGGTATCTTAATAAAATAAACAGTTATGTGATCCTGAACCTATTACCTTTAATTTAAGCCCATTCTCAATGTTCTAGCATGATATTTAATTTTTTGTTGAAGTGCCTACCTACAGGTGACAGAATATTAATTTTCTATGTTTGTCACCTACAGGTTTCTACAGACAATACATCTTTAACCAATAGACACCACAGTCACACCATTTTATAATAATTAAGGGGAGACACGGCAGTCTGAAATACGTCAATAATTATTTTTATGAAATTTTTTGTTTCTTTCAGTTTTTGACAGATTGACATATCTGCTTCACAATAAAGATCGTTTTTTAACAGTTACTCACCGCTAAGTCATTATATTAGCACTAACTTAGATGGCCCATCAAATGTGAAATGACAATAAATATTTGAATCGATGAAACACGCCAAAAGTAATCCAAGTTTATGCCTTGACAACGACCACGTTTGTTCATGATACGCCATTTTGTTTGGTATCAAAAGAACGGCCGTCTTCTTGGCTATCTGTCAGTTATGTTGATAGTCACGCCCCTTTTCTCCAAAGTTGAGTTTTCCCGCGTTGAAACCGAGTCCAAATTTCCGATGATCTCCTTATTTAGCACATAATTATGCAAATGAGACACGGAACTGGCCGAAAGCCTCGCATTCGTGGTTTTATGACGCGTTTTTTTCTCAAAACGAGGCACGCAACTACCCGATAGCAAGTTCAAGGATCATTCAACCGGTTTTATGACGCGTCTTCGTTCAAAACGAGGCAAATCAATCCCACGATGCTTTGCGTTGTCTACTTTCCTATTTACATTGTTGCTACGGAGAACAGTTTGACACTCGATAAACGGACGATATATTTTGTTAAAAAGAGAGTTTAAATGAGATGCCGCCGAAGAAATCAAAAGTTATACGCAAGCGCCTGAGTGAGTGCAATGCTGCACGTCGTTGGTCGTCCGAGGAAGCCGACTTAGCAACAGTAATCGACGGCGAAAGCTGGTGAAGGAGTCCAATATGGTGGTGGTGTGTTTTAGACTGCAGTGCAAACATTATCACTGGACACATTGTTTATTCCATTTTACCTTATACTGAAATGGCGTCCGTGACAGCAGACACTTCTAATGCTATTGCATTATACTGTTGAAACATGTTGATCAGAAGTGACTTTATGCTCCACACTGCCATATGGTGTACATGGATGCTGTGTTATATATAGCAAATGTTTCAGAGTTAGTCAATGATGATTGACTGACATGTCAAACATGTGATGATTGTATGGACACACTGCTGTTGCATTTGTAAAATGCCTCAGTGAAGTGGTGCTTAGGTTGATAATTATCATAAAACCTATTTCTACACATGCAAGTTTGAAGCAAGCAAGTCTATGGAGTGCTACATGCAATTATTATTCATGTTTCATGTTGGTCACAAGTCACAACATGTGCAGAGTGGGAAACTGTCCGAATTCTTGCTTCAGCTATGATTCCTGGCATTATAATGTGTGGGGTGGCAGTGGGGGGTGGGGGGGGGTAAAATGTTATAATGATGTCACTTTTAATGGACTATTAATCTTATAAACATTTATGTATATTACATCTTCTTTATCTAACATGCATTTCAGAGTTGAAGAAAACAGGCTGACATGTCACGACTGTATGTGGATTCATACAAGCTGCATTTGTAAAAGTGAAGTGATGCTTACTTAGGAAAATACCTCTCTGATCTCATAATCAGGTTTCTTTGCATGATAACCAATGCATATGGACTGTTACATGCTATCAGTATGCATGTTTTATGTTGGACACAAGTCACAATGTATGCAATGTGAATTATATGTGAAAACTGTCTGAATTGGTGCGTCGACCATGATTACTCGCATTATGAATTAGGGGGGTAGGGATAAACAATGACATAATTGTGTCACTGTTAATGAAATGTTTCACTTAGAAACACTCACATATTGTATATACATGGTAAGCTTACCATACTGATGCTTATTTGCAACATCTAGTATGTGCAAGACATTAAAATTACTTTGTTCATACTTTGAGTGCAGTTTTCTCAGTTATCACTTTTTTGTAGGAAAAATGAATAGAACTCCAAAACTAACCAAGCAATTCATACCAACTTTTTACACAGTAATAATGACATAACTATCTACATTCCTGTGCATTGAAATTATGATCAGTCATTTGGATTATATCCCATAGGGGTTTGAATGTGAAAATGTTGAAGAAAAAAATTAAAATTAAATAAAAAATTGTCAACAAAATCTGAATAACATATACAAATGGCTATGCACAGAAAGTTAGAATAGTTCATTATCTAAATAAAAACATTTGAATTGCATAAATTAGTATAGGGGTTTCAGTGTTCTATTCATTTAAACTTTTGCTGTTTTATGACTTATTTTTCCGATTAAAACCCCCTAGTGCACTTAAATATTAGAAAACAAAAATTTAAATCATGAAATATCCTTAGTTTTAGTACAGTAACTTCATACAATACATAGTTGGTGAAATTTATCAGCTTTAAATTATTATTTTTTTTTCATGTCCTGTGATCCCTTAAATGAACATCAAAATAAACACAACTTGCAATTATAGAAAATCAATAGTTTTGAAGATACAGTTTAAAAGTGTTAGGCAACTGTTCAGTCTAACAGGGGTCAAGTGTGTCTACTTTGCCTGGGTGCTGTGACCAATTAAAGATTAGTCAAGGTCTCAATGGACTGGGCTGTAGAGATTAGTCACAGCTGTTGACTTTGTGGAACAATACACAACATCTAATGTTGGGGGTGGTCTCAAGGGCCCTTCTCAAAACCACATCACTAGATAATGTAAACCTTTTGCACTTTGGGGGCCCCTTAGATGCCCTTAGAATGATTCAATCAAATACAGATTTCTTGTATATAGTGGCAGCACCCTAAGATACATCTATGCAAAATTAGAAAAAAAGTTGCTGAACAGTTTTTGAAAAAATAGGCCAAATGTTACATTTTTACTAGTTTTGGGGTCCTTGGAGGCCCTAGGGAGCCCTTAAAATTATTCAATCAAATACAGATTTCTCGTGCATAGTGGCAGTGCCCCAAGATATGTCTATGCAAAATTAGAGAAAAAGTTGCTGAACGGTTTCTGAGATACGGCAGCTAACGGCGGACGCAGAGTGATGGCAATAGTCCCTTGGACCTTCGGCCAAAGGACTAAAAATGACAGCCATCAAGATTTTGCTGTAGATAACAGTTCTCACGACAGGAAGTGGTCGTTGCACCCACCTTGTGATGTCATAGACCATGAGGGCGCCAGCTGCTCCCCTGTAGTAACTCCGCGTGACGGCGCGGAAACGTTCCTGCCCAGCCGTGTCCCAGATCTGTAACTTGATCTTCTGCCCGGCCACTTCTATGATCCTACAGGATCATAACAACACTGTCATCTACATACCACAGCTAACATTTCACTGATCAACAGCTGGCCTGATTAACTTTAAAACATTTATTTTGCACATACTTATTTTTAGTTCATTCAAGAGAAAATCTAGTTGGTTGTTATTGTTGTAGTATTACAATAGACTATTGCATGCAATCATGAATGCCTTAAGTCTTTAACAAAAGACATAGCTATTAAAGCGGAACACTAAATTGTTTTTGATGTGCAACATGTTTAGACATCACAATCTACGTACTGATTTGCGCCATTCCTGGTATCAGCTTTGAGCACATTACAAATTACTGGTTAAATGCTACATTACGTGTGCAATATAAAGTTAGAATGCACCTACATTTGGCCAACATTTGCTGATTTGCACGTCACTGATGAGATGTAAAATACAGATATGTCCCCAACTCACCGTGTACCAAATTCAACTCCAATTGTGTGAGGACAGTCAGCCATGACTGCAAAACACAAAATTGTAAACGGTAACAGGTGAACATGCACAGAATATATATTTATGCAAGCACCAACACAAGTCATGAATAGTGATGAAATAAGGCCAAATGAATGACGTTTATTAACGAGATTAAGTTAGAGAGAGAAATGTGGGCTCTACATCCCAAGGCCAGGCCTGTGACTGAGTCCATACTAGTCTCCTGTACCTCTGGATGACAAAGCCCACATTTCGGCATATACAACATTAGCAGTATTGTTATAGATATATAAAACAACAGCATTACTGCTGTAATCACAGTAGACCTTATGCACTGTACCGTACTAACCAAGCACATCATTCATTCACACTAACTATAATCCCAACTACCTGCTGAAGAATTACACTATATCAAGATTTAGCCTAAACCTATAAGTGGGGCCATTACGCCCAACTTATTAAAATCACCGGTAGAAGAGAAGCGGGCTGTCTCGGCATCAAAACCCCGTGAACACATTGTCCACCTGCACTAAGAAAATGGGGAAAGCGTTGAGATCTGCTATCAACCCCTCTTCCACCAACGATGTACATGTTGTGTCCCTTTTTTGATGTGACCACTCTGTCTGCTTTCACAAAACGAAGAGCCATTACCGCGCGGTGATTGGTTCCTTGTGCCAAAAGAGCACCAAAGACAAAGGGGGTTAATTAGCATCAGGCCTTAGGAGACACTGCCAGCGTTGTTGTCAGCACAAAAACACATATGCAGCACAGTGCCGTGGCCACATATTCTCATTTATGCAAGCACCAACACAAGTCATGAATAGTGATGAAACAAGGCCAAATGAATGACGTTTATTAAAGAGATTAAGTTAAAGAGAGAGAAATGTGGACATCATGCCAAACATTTAATGAAATATTTTATCAAAGTGCAATCTAAATTTAAATATGACTACAAGTTCCACTATATGATACAAGGTAATAAATTATACAACTAAGATTGCTGGAACTGGAGTCTGTGATCTAGTTACAAAACTACTAGTTACCAAACAAAGATGGTGGTAATAGTTAACCCCCTGCAACAAACAATGAACCCAATTTGTATGGCACATTTACTACAAAAATAGACTTGGAGCAGGAAGTGCTGCATCACATTACAACGGAGATCTCTATCACAAAAGATACCCCGTAATACTGACAATCTAACAGGCCAGGACCTGCTACTAGTCTACTACTTGAAACAGATACCTCTTTCACACAAAGCATTCATTTATAAGCAACACACCTGTCATTGCAGAACTATCAAATAATGCAAAATGAAATTAATGTCAATGGCTAGGACAGAAGTCACCCATAATGGGTTCAAGTTTCATCAAGGGAACAAAGCCACATAACTAAGTGAACTTACATTTCTTCTCTGTGAACTGGTGGAGGAGACAAGACTTGCCGACTCCCATGTCGCCAATGATGATGTATTTGAAGATGTACGAGTAGTTATATGGCCCGGACGCCATCTTCGCTGTTCTATTTCAGGCCACCTGCAAGGGAACGACACTCAAGTTAACACCAGCAGAACTGACCGTAACTGCACAATCCATACATAAACACAGTTACCATATCTTGACACCTATAGAACGGCTATCTGTGCTGATAACCACTCGATGTTCAAAAACATATACTTGACATAAGACTTCGGAACCAGTCAGCTGTGCTATAGCTTAGGAGGATATTGCACAATTTTCTGGACAACACTCGGCAGTAATGATATTTTAGCAAATCCAAAATATTTATGGACAAGGATCAGATGAATTCTCATGGGTATATAATAGTTCCGATTCAAAAATTAAAGTATAAAATTACATATCATCTATCCATCAACACATGCAGAAGGTTGCAAGGGATGCAGTGTTATGCACCATGGGTTATTTCGGGTAACCTTTATTATCAGCCTAGTGCTAGGCTGGTGGCAAAAGTAGCGTACAGAGAATGCAGAGATAAGAGAAACACTAAACAAAGAAATGCATGTTATCCTGTCTGAGTTGTCAGGTGACACATTCTGAATACCTCTACTGGCCAAAACAAAAGGTCTTTGTGCTGGTTTTCTTTAATCTAGTTGCTCAAAGTGAGTCATGTGAGACAATCGCCAAAGAATGTGAAATTTAGACATATAGCAGGCCTTGACATTAAGGTTTTGAATCCACTGGCTCTGAGGGCCAGTAGATTTGAAAAGTTACTGGCCCAGATTTTGTTTAAAAAAATATGTTGATACCGAGGTGCCTGTCAGTCGCTTCACAAGTCCACAAAATCTAAGGTTCACTTGGAGAGACATCATACTGACTTTTCCAAAGTTCTTACTTGTGCACACTATTTATGAAATTAAGATAATGACTATAAGAAGTGATAACGCTAAGTTAAATGAAATAAATGAAGATTTTTAATCGTGGTACCACTCTGCAGTCTGCTATTATTGCAAAATCTGAGACGTCACCGACCTATTTTCATATCGCGGCTTGATACTTTAGCTGGTTGTCCTCAGCACATCAAAAGCATATCTTGGTTTTGGCTGTGCCTGAGGCTTAATTCTAAGGCTGGTATTGCCAGGATCAGGCACATTATACCATGATAAATATGCATCTGAACGCTGATACCATGTGTATTACTTATCGTTACGACTGGCAATGACCGATGCTGATGTAAACATTGGTTACCGCCCAAGGAACAACTATATTACAAGATCCACCAATGACCCCGCCATTCGCCAATCACCCGGGCGGATACAAATGAGTTTGGCAGTGCATACATGTCATCGTATAT
The DNA here is from genome assembly GCA_020002185.1 of Paraescarpia echinospica. Taxonomy (NCBI): domain Eukaryota; kingdom Metazoa; phylum Annelida; class Polychaeta; order Sabellida; family Siboglinidae; genus Paraescarpia; species Paraescarpia echinospica. The sequence continues at coordinate 40,486,133 of CM034540.1, read as the reverse complement.
GCAAATCTGAGTTTTAGTTGGCGTTATTTAATTATTTATAACAAAAATGTAACAAAACAAACATTGGTGTAAATATCAAATAAAAAAGATTATGCTTTAGGGTTGTTCTATTTTTCTAGGTAGGGTCAGGTTACCGGAAACTCGATGGTGGTCAATCGGATTTAAACCAGTGGCCCTAGGGGCCAGTAAAATATGAAAACTGGTGGCTCGAACTGGCCCGACAGCCTAAAAAAGGTGCCAGGCCAGTGTTAATGTCAAGGCCTGTATTGTTCTACATGTTGATGATACTTTCTGTTACATTAGTTATGTACTCTTAGTCTCTTAGTCATACTCATGGTAATCATAATGTACCCGTAGTCAGAAGTAGCAGAAGGAAAACTCTGACATAAAACCGCACTAGCAGGTCAGCCAGGGCAGTGCTGCCGAGTGGCTATGATGTCCCAAGTCATATGATGGTACAAGTAATGGTGAACGAGATGGCTACCGCGTCCGGGGCAACCAAAGCGCCGTCTACCTTGGCAGCGGCGAGAAGATAACGAAGTCCAAGGGGATCGTCCAGCCAGCAGCGATCCAAATTGAAGTCTAGTTAGGCAGTTTGAATGTTGGCTCAATGAGCGGGAAAGCAGTTGTGGTGGTGGAGATGATGGGGAGGCGATTGAAGGTGCTGTGCATACAGGAAATGAAATGGAAGGGAGATAGAGCAAGAATGCTGATGGATGGGTTCTAGCTACTGCATGCAGGAGGAGATGGAAGAAGTAATGGAGTTGGCATCATTGTATCAGATGAGATCAATAAGACAGTGGTTCGAGTGGAAAGATGGAAGGGACGCATAGTGATGGCATGGCTGATGATTAGGAAACAGCTGGTGTGTGTTATATCTGTATATGGGCCACAGACGGGAAGGATGGAGGCAGAGAAAGAGGAGTTCAGGGATAACAACAAATAACAATGACTTAGAATTACCATCGTATGTAGAAGGGAAAGTGGAGTTAGCTGATATTACTGATACAGATATGCAAACTGGGCTAAAAAGGATGAAGAAGGGGAGAGCACCTGGTATCGATGAGATGCGTGTTGAGATGTTAATGGCAGCAGGGGAGTAGAATCAGCTTGACAAAGAGGCTGCTGAATACATGTATGAGGCAAAGTACCAGAAGAGTGGTTGACAGGGCTAACTGTCCCAATATGGAAGAGGAAGGGAGATATGCAAGATTCAGGAAAATATAGAGGCATCACACTTCTAAATCATATCATGAAGCTGCTAGAGAGGATTTTGGATGGGAGGATTCGAAAGAAAGTAGAACAGGAATTAGGTGAAGAACAACAGGGATTCAGAAAGGGCAGAGGGACGACGGATGCAATGTTTGCATTGAGGCAGCTGGTGGAGAAGAGGTTGGAGATGCAAGGGAGAATGGCAGTGGGATTTGTGGACCTGGAGAAAGCCTACGACACTGTCCTAAGAGAGATGGTGAATGGTGATGGCAGCAGTGAGATGGATGGGAGTGCCAGAAGCAGAAGTCAGGATGGTGGGACCAATGTATGAAAGAACAACAGGCAGAGTTGTGGCTGGATTTTGGATGTCGGAAGAGTTTCCACTTAACATCGGATTGAGGCAAGGAAGCGCCCTAAGCCCATTACTATTTATGATGGATGTGATGGAACTAATCAGCAGGAAGATCAGCACGAAGGATGTTTTCAGAAAGATTATGTACGCAGACGATCTGACCATAGTAGCAGAAAGTAAAGACATGTTGGAGGAATGGATCAGGGTGTTCAAGAAACACTGACTGAGAATAAGCCTGGAGAAGACAGAAGTGATGTGGGTTGGACAACAGAGAGAGGAATTGGACATCAGGTTGGATGGAAAGGAAAATAAGCAAGTGGATGGCTTTGTGTACCTTGGAGGAATGATTATAGTGGATGGGCATTCAGATGTAGAGGTGCGGCGCTGAATACAAGCAGGAGCGAATGCTTGAAGACAAGTAGAGGAAGCCATGGACAGAAAAATCTTGAAAAAGCTAAAAGGGAAAGTCCTGAGAGTGTGTGTTACACCGGCATGCCTATACGGTCTGGAGACAGTGGTGCTGACAGAACAACAACAACAAAAGTTGCAAATTTGTGAGAACAACTGGGTTAGAAGAATAACAAGATCAAAGAGGGTAGACAGAAGAAGGACGGATGACCTCAGAAGAGGTTGGAATGCAGTGTAATGTAACAAGAGGATTAGTGAGAAGCCACATGAGATGGGCAGGCCACTTGGCAAGGATGGACGCCAGAAAAATAGCAAAGAGAGCAGAGGCGGAACAACATAAAGGACACAGGAAAATGGGAAAGCCCCAGCTGAGATGGGAAAACTGCGTGAGGGGGGACATGAGAAGATCAGAGGAGCATGAAAGATGGAGAGGGAGTGATGGACAGAAAACTGTGGAAGGAAAAGACACAGTCAGTGGTTCAGCTTTACTGTATCTGACCCTCACCCCTGTACAGCAGGGAACAAGGAGACACAGAGAATGGTTCAGCTTTACTGTACCTGACCCTCACCACTGTACAGCAGGGAACAAGGAGGAGACACAGACAATGGTTCAGCTTTACTGTATCTGACCCTCACCCGTGTACCGCAGGGAACAAGGAGGAGACACAGACAGTGGTTCAGCTTTACTGTATCTGACCCTCACCCCTGTACAGCAGGGAACAAGGAGGAGACACAGACAGTGGTTCAGCTTTACTGTATCTGACCCTCACCCCTGTACCGCAGGGAACAAGGAGGAGACACAGACAGTGGTTCAGCTTTACTGTATCTGACCCTCACTCCTGTACCGCAGAGAACAAGGAGGAGACACAGACAGTGGTTCAGCTTTACTGTATCTGACCCTCACCCCTGTACAGCAGGGAACAAGGAGGAGACACAGAGAGTGGTTCAGCTTTACTGTACCTGACCCTCACCCCTGTACAGCAGGGAACAAGGAGGAGACACAGAGAGTGGTTCAGCTTTACTGTACATGACTCTCACCCCTGTACAGCAGGTAACAAGGAGGAGACACAGAGAGTGGTTCAGCTATACTGTACCTGACCCTCACCCCTGTACCACAGGGAACAAGGAGGAGACACAGAGAGTGGTTCAGCTTTACTGTACCCGGCTCTCACCCATGTACAGCAGGGAACAAGGAGGAGACACAGAGAGTGGTTCAGCTTTACTGTACCTGGCTCTCACCCATGTACAGCAGGGAACAAGGAGGAGACACAGAGAGTGGTTCAGCTTTACTGTACCTGACCCTCATCCCTGTACAGTAGGGAAGAAGGAGGAGAAACAGACAGTGGTTCAGCTTTACTGTATCTGACCCTCACCCCTGTACCGCAGGGAACAAGGAGGAGACACAGACAGTGGTTCAGCTTTACTGTATCTGACCCTCACCCCTGTACAGCAGGGAACAAGGAGAGCAACAGTCAGCTTTTAGCAAAGTATTCATACTAAGTCATCACTAATGTGCTCCTACCACTAGTCTGTTGGGACCAATGAGTTAATCACTACTTAGTCACTCGGCCTGAAGTCAATTAATCACATGATGAGTCACTCAGTGAAGACAGAATTGATCAGTATTAATTTAATAAATGGCTCAAATGACACTAGTTTGCCATTGAAAAAACTAAACTGGCCAATAATGGCTGTGATTGATGTGACTGGCTTAACCGCAAGCCGTTAACGTGCTAAAAGGCACAATCAAGGCACAAACTTGATTGGCTTACAACAATCATTTATGACTAATGTTATATGTGCTAACTTTCAACTTTGCATAAAACATTACATTTTATTTCTAATCCTGCTCAATAAAAAACTCTGGTTTGTCTAAATTAACATATTTATCACTCCAAAATCCAAATATGTGTCCCATTGCAATTTTTTCGTACTTTTGTGTTTACTTCTTTCACTCTTAGTTTGAATTAAGTCATCTACCTGAACTCAGTTTGTTGTGAAACGTTCAGCAACTAATATAATTCTGGTGGCATTGAATAGGGGTGTAACAACATGCCAAATTATTGATGCAATGTAATAGTCGATGAGACAACAGAAAACTACTACCAATATACATTAACTACATTAGACATACTACAAGTGCATCATGATACCATACAATATATGACACTATCGACATCGCAACAGTTTTGCAACAGTAATATGACCAATATCGTAATACTACCACAATAGTAAAACTACCTTACACAAACACATGTCAATGGTCAAGTAAAAGATTTCTCAAAACATCATTTTTTCACATGATGATCCCATCACAGTACCACTGTAATCGTATGCATGAGCGATAATCTGAAATTGTACTTTTTATTACAATCACAGTGGTCCCATATCCAACACCACTTCATGTATGGGGCAGCCCAGTTCTTCCCTCAGTCACAGGGCAACGCAGAAGGGATAATTCAGTAGTTTGTCAGCACCTCTAGGTGATGTTTAGGTCACTCGGTTTTACAAAATATTAATATTCGATATTTGACAAAAATTACATCACTTGGAACAATCTTAGAAAAATGGATAGCACGTTATCTATGAACAGCTACCCATCATGGTTATTACATACAATCTTTTATAATAGTACATGCACGTTTTTCTATGACTGTTCAAAGTTATGTAAACATGCATAATGCGAAAACAATCTACGATTGACAAATATATATACTGCTTCTTCATTTGACAACCCCATGTCCATAGTTAGTCGCCCCTAAATCACTGGTCAGTTTCATCCAGATCAGCCGACTGATGCTGCAGTATATGCAAAGACAGACAAGCTCACTGTATATTAGATAACATTTAAGGCTACTCAGACTTGTGCAGGCTACCTGATTTAACGATCAACGCCAATTCTTTCGATTATTTGCACTCTTAGATTATTAAATGGATTGTGCATAGAGCATATACAAATTAAATTATTTATGCAAATCTACTTTAAACATCAACAAACTTGATGCCCTAAACCAACTGAAGGCACTTGTGTAGAATCTAAACATAACCATATTATTCCCTAAATCTGATACATCATTGCGTTAGTTCCATCATTCCACATCATCACAGGCATATTTATGTTACAAAATATTGCATTGTAGCATATTTTTGTGGTCCACTGCTGCCGTGCATTACTGAAATAAGCGTTAAACAGAGTGTGTTGACGCAGACCGGACCGCCTTTTATAATTAATTTAGGCCTCAAAACCAAAAGTGCGATCTAAGACACAATACTTTTATAACGTAAATATGGCTGGGATGATGTTGAATGATCCAGTTAACTCAATGAGGTATCACATCTAGGCAAAAATATAGTTCTAACTGACTAACGGCAAAATTGAGGTGGTCCCCAATTTGGCAATCTTTTACTTTCTGACCTAACCATGAAAATGACCACCTACAGCTGCCAAACTTCTCACACATCTTCAGGAAACATTTTGTATCGCGTTGCTTGCGATTCACGATACAATTTACATAGATCGCTATGCAATACTAAAACGCATCACGTAAAATCACGAACCATATTTGGTGTAATAAAACGTCCGTATGCTAGTTTGTACCTAATCATATACATGTATTAAGTACCAAACAAAACTTTCGTCTCATTATTACGGCATGCAAAGTTGCATCAAGTTTCCAGTCTGTTTAATAGCAGTTGTCATCTTTATCCACATGATGTCCCCACAGTCGCACACAAAACGATGTCAAGTTCAAGGTCCGTTTATGGAAAGTGAAAATGGCGGCTACTAACAACCTCGTGTCTATGAGTAGTCCTAGTGGTAGACGAACTGCACAAGCAGTTCGTTTTACGACATCGGAAAAATGGCAGGAGGCAGATTTAAGCCATGGCTTCAGTTAGAACCGAACGAGGGATATCTGTCGAAATTGTGGTGTGCAAGACATACGATTACAGTGATGATTGCTCAGTGACATCTGATAGTGATAGTCACCACACGACTTTTGAGCGACACAGTTCAGTATTATGTGTACATAAATTGAATATGTACCTGACTTTTGATTTATTGGTCCTGTCAAATAAAAACTGGAATCAGATGCCAACTTTTGCTGTAATACTTATAGGTTAGATAAGTTTATATAATAAAACATGATAACGTTTTTTGCAAAAAACATTATCTATATCTTACTTGCCTTAAAAAATTGCTACACAAAATGAGCAATTGCTAATCAATTTCTAAATTGATTAGCAACTGTTGCTAACCAAAATTTTAAAAACAAAATGTTCCCTGATCTTACATACATATACACACACTACATTACAAAAACAATTCTTTTATATTCCAATAACGATCAAAATTCACAAAACAAACTCGAGTAAAACTTGACATCACTGGCAGCGACTCTACGGATCCCATAAAATCGATATTGTGTCGAGGCATCGCAAACACGCATATACATGTAAAGCTTTATCTTTATACAGAGACTCTATGCACACAGTAACGATAGCGCCACTGTATGGAATTTCTGCGAAGCTCATATATGTAGTGATGCCTCGACATAATATAAATATATTACGGTAACCATGGAGCTATGGGGAGTACGGGTAATCGCTGCTGGCGACGTCAAGTTTTACTTGAGTTTGTTTTGTGAAATCTTATCGTTATGGGAATGTAAGAGAATTGTTTTTTGTAAGTTGTAACGTAGTGTTTGAGTATATATGCATGTAACTTGTAAGATAAGTGAGAAGTTTGGTGGCTGTAGATAGTCGTTTTCATGGTTAGGTCAGAAAGTAAAAGATCGCCCCCAATTCTACACAAGTGCCCAATTAAGCCTCTTTGAGGGGCAGCTTTAAAGGATGTTGTTGTGACTCGTCACTCAGAACAATGTTGTGTTGGCAGTTCCACTGCTAGTGTCCATGACTCGAGTCCATTCACCATTGTACTTCCTCTAAAAACTGTCTTCAAGTTCAGCTATCTTCATCTCTGATTTATCCGTTAATGTTTTATTTGTTCTTCCCGCTTAACATTCTAATTTATATTTACTACTTCAACACAAAAGCTCATCGACAGATATCAGTATTTGGCCAGTCAGGGGTGTATTTCTCGTGTCGACGCAAGAAGGCCTGGCAACGCCTCCTTGTCTGACTTGGCCTTGGTTTGGTTCGCTGCACGACAGTATCCAAAAGGTTCATCTTGTGTCAGTACTAGAAATCGCGCCCTATCGTGTACGTTTGGGAAATGATGTGTAATTTTGGGCCAGGTATCATGCTACCGCAAAAAAACGTGCGTTGCCTACTTGGTATCGCAGTGATAGGTAATTTCTTACCTAGTAGCTGACCGTATTTACAAGTGACATCAATATGGCGGACAAATTACTTGCTACCCAGCATGCTTTCCGAACAATTACTCGTGCCGCCATCTGTTGATGTCACTGCACAGCTTCCGTGGCAGCGTGGACCATAATGATAGTGATGACGTGTTTGTGTACTTGTATATTACAGTCTTGTGTGCGTCGTGACCAAACGTTTACGAGGCGTGACACGTTTCAATTTGGGACATAAAAGAACCACTGAGGACGACAAGCACCCTGGCAGTGACCACCCTCAGTTCCAGCATAGAAAGATCGACTTGGCGATAATGTTCTGAAAAAGGCTGACTAGTTGAATGAGACCTCATAAGAATTAAGATCATAACATTGTAACCACAAAATATACAGACTAGTCAGTTAATAGAGTGCTGGAAACAACTAGAATCCGCAGAGTACAATTTCTAGGATATTTAAACGTAACGCTGATTATCATTAGAAGGATAACACTATTAGAACTGTGCCGTACATTTGTGTTTAATCAATATAAAAGCATTGGCATTGGTGTCGGAACGTGGTGATCGGATATTCGCGGGGGGCTGCATGAGGCTCACCAGAAACTTTCAATTGCATATCCCCCTTTATTTTAGGCTCCCCAAAATACCTTAAAGCTCTAATTGAGACTCACCAAAAAATCAACTTAATTAATTGAGGCCTCCCAAAACCACCACCTTCAGGCCCTCCAAAAAACCTCCAATTGTACCAACTCTTGAGACTCGCAAAAACACCTTGGTGCAGCTCCCTCCAAACTCCCACCTCTATGCAAGCTCTTCAAAAACATCCAATTCCCAGCAAACAGCAGAATTGGCCCAATCTGGCAATATATTGGCAAGTACCATTTGTATCTTTAACGGTACAGTCGGTATTAAGCCAATATAATGTACATACCACAATAAATTGATCTTACAAGCCCAATACTGGCCCAATACTAGCCAGTATACTGCATGCAGCGCCAACTATGGAATGCAATGTTGGCTGTATGGACCTAGTATTGACCCAGTACAGCATGCTGATAAAGGTCCAATACTGTACAGACACACTACACCAGCATTGGGCCACTACTGTTCCAGTATGGTGTCAGCATTGGGTCAGCACAGCATGCTACAACTGGCCCAATGTACAGCGTCAAGTACCGTTTTTTTATTGGGCCAGTTTCCATTAGTTATGGACCATTACAGGCCCAATACACCCATGTTGACTGGGTTGCACCCCCTTGAGACTCCCCAAACCATCACATTGAGGCTTTCCAAACACCCCCAATTGCACCCTTTTGAAACTCACAAAACACATTCATGCTCCCCAAAAAACTCCATTTATATCCCCCTTAAGGCACAACGAAAACCTAAAATTGCACCCAAAATCAACCTCTTCACTAAGGATCGTTTTGTCTGCTGTGAACATCCAGTGACACATATATGTAAGATATTATTATCTTGATGGTGATATTTAAACAAAATCCGTAATTGCAATATCAGGTACGGCCTGAAAAGCCAATCCGCATTGATGCGCGCCATGTTAAATCCAAGCAGCTCATTTATAAGTCTTATTAAAGTGAGGTTGACTGTTTCATTACTTATTAGAATTCACCATGGGTAATAATTATTAATAGGATGTTCACTGAATCACTTAAATCTTGATTGTGGGAATCATGAACGCGCTTGAGATAATTCATTATTCATTGATAGCATGATAACTTGCCCAACCGCACTAACCTTAACGCATTACTATGACCATGGACGAGCAAATGTGGCATTATTAACATGGGTACACAATTTATTTAGCAAACATTCAAGATTATCAAAATTAATGTTGTCAATTGTTGTATATATATATATCTCTATGTATATAATGCTAAATCTAAGCAGAATGCCTGAATATCGAACACTTCTCTTATAAACAAAAATACTGAATTTAATAAAAAAGTAGATATTCTGTAGGAATTCTACTGAATATTTGCAGATGGTTTTTGATTTACATAATTTTGAGTATAATTATATAGATCGTGTAATAGTATGCATAATAGTTTTTATATACAATATATTGTGTGGATCGTATGTATATACTGTGTAGTGCATTGTAATTGATAATTATATTTATGTTCCTGTGTCTGTCCAAGGACCACAATGGAAACAAGAGGTTGCAATTTCTTGTGTCATCTTTATATTTAATGTACCCTGTATTTATATTTTATGTATGTACATGCTTACATTTTATATTTAATAAATCAATCAAAAAATCTTCTGGATGTTCCTATAGAAACCTTTAGATTCCTATAGGCTATAAGTATAACTAAAGTTGTGTCTGTATGTTTTTCAAAAAAAAAATGTTTCATGCAAATAGCTAACAAGATTTTGATAACATTGTCAAACAAAATAACACTACTAGATGACTAGTGTATAATGGCAATGCAAGAATATAACAACAATAACTGTATCGCAACTTGCATATCTGGTCATTGTCAAACTTGGAACAGAATATCATTCCATCGTCGTTTTTATATCGTCGCCCGAACGTGTCCTAAGACGCGACTGCGCAGTGTTCAAAATTTGCGCTTTCGGCTCAGCGTCAGCGTGCGCATGCGTTCTCTTTAGATCGGCTCCTCGTGAAATATGGCGGCTCCAGCCAAGGTAGCGAAACAGGAGGGCAAAAATAACCACGAAACTGCAGATGAACGCGCTGGTAAGTGTCCATTCAATGCATATGATGTGGCTATGATATACATAAAATGTTTGCTAACCCAAGATAACGCAGATCTCGTATCATGCGTCTTATTTCATACGAGGTCGCCATTTCACTTTGTTCCAGCAAGCTCCAAACACGGGTCGCCATGAATTTGGGTGCAAGAAATGTCCCTGAACTTATATTTTCCCGACTAATACAAGCATATTTCAAAGTAAATATGATAACAGGAATTCATGTAGCATGTATTTTTAATAATAGGGCACTCGTTAAGTTTTTCATTTTGCTACATTTTGTAGATAAAGACGTGCACTAGCATTACCCCGTTCCACTGTGCACCGTATTTACCTCGAGCCGGGCCGCGTTTCTATGATTTGAGCTTCGCGCGGAATTAGGTCTCGCGTTGACTGCCAATAAACACGCTTGTCGCGAATCGCCTTATTTTGAGAAACAGTAATCCGTTTATGTCTCCAAATTTAACATGTGTTTTCATTTGCGTTACTTTGCAAGTGGTAATAATAATAAAAAGTTGACTTGGATGGTCTGTGGTAAATAAAAATTAGGTCAGAAGCTACCTCGGTTGTTACAACCTATTTGCGTATGGGCGGAACGATGTTTCCGAACAAAGGACAGCGCGGAGTGGCTGCGGCATACATACATATTCAGTAAGCAGTTTGAGGTAGAAGGCAATTTTGCTGTACGGAGCACATGGCCTGCCATGTGTGCTGGTGGGCCGGTGACATTGGACAAAAGGCATTATCGTGTTGTGCAGTCAAGTAAAAACTTGGGCCGGGCATTTAAGCAGTAGGACAAATTATAGATCAGTATTTTATCTTCCTTTTTAATATTAAGTGTTTATATAATATTTTAGGAAGTTGTTTTTATGTCTTGTTTCATTGATCTCACAGTTAGTGTTTAATCTGATTGCTTCTGCTTTGAAAGCCACAAGTTCAAAGTGTGTTAGCAAGTTGTGTGGTCACTGGTGTATAAACATTGTAATTGTATACATGTTTACTGTAATATGAGTTCTTGACACATGCATACAAAAACATGGAGCTTACTAATAAATTGTGTAACATGTCAAAAAATGGACTTCCGTGTAATTTGTGTTGACACTAATTTTGTGAGAGAGAAAACTCACAATATTTGTATTGATTGTTTGCTACACATATTTTAAAGTTGGTTTGCCAACAAGACAAACTATGTTTAAGTACCTGTAAAAGTGTGCTAAGCACTTGTGTAAAATGTTGCAGAAACTGGACCTGTGATGGAATAATCGAAAAAAAGAGCCACAGTCAGACAGTTTTTTGTGATCGTAATTTGAAACCAATTGTTTTCTGCAGACAAAGAACAGCAGGAGGCAATTGAGCAGATAGATGAGGTGCAGAATGAGATTGACAGACTGAATGAGCAAGCAAGCGAGGAGATCCTCAAAGTCGAACAGAAATACAACAAGCTGAGGCAACCCTACTTTCAGAAGCGCTCCGAGCTTATTGGCAAGATACCCAACTTCTGGGTAACGGCTGTATCCTTTACAACTGTTTGGTATATAATCTGATTGACATCATTGGTCGCAGGGGAAGACGTGATACAGTTGCCACATTACTTGTTGAAAGGATGAGTCATTTCTATATCCCAGAATGATGTGACATCATTTTTAACAGTTATAAATGTTGTGGCTAAGGCGATTCCATTCAACAATTGTGCATGCAAATCAACTGCTGTAATGCATCTAATGGAGGTTGCTACACGACTAAGCTAAATTCTATGTAGCACTTACTGGAGGAGCTGTTGAACTGATTATGTGATGTCTGAGAGGAGAGTAGAATGGGTGTGGGGCAGTGTATAAAACCAGTGTCACACGTTGTGTTGGTGAGTTATACAATCCTTGACGGCCTGCCAGTTTGTGAACCATCCTCAGGTATCAGCACTGCTTAATGAGGAAGATGAGGAGGTGTTACAATATCTCTCAAAGGTTGAAGTACAGGAGTTTGAGGACATCAAGTCTGGCTACAAAATAAACTTTGTAAGTGCTTGTATACGTTGTATTTGTCCTGTGTGTTTGCGCTGAGTGCTTGTATAGTTGTTGTGCTCTTTCATGTGTCATATCTAAGTATGCACGTAGGTAGTATAAATGTTTATGCTATATATTGTAGTAGGTGTTTGTGTGCTTTTGAAAAAAATCAACTTTATGAATGTTTGTGAACTCTATTTTGATTTATTAACTACCTGTACTGTTATTAAAGCATGGCTATATTTACTCTGCAATCTGCATTAACCTATACTGGTAAGTAAAGATACCTGTATTGTGTTGATGCATCTGCTCTCCACCTATTGTTGTTTGTGACCTTACCTGTCTACATGAATGCAATCACCAATATTAATTGTGTTTCAGCACTTTGATGAAAACCCGTATTTTGAAAACAAGACCATTTCCAAAGAATTCCACTTGAATGACACAGGCGAACCATCATCAAAGGCTACACCAATTGAGTGGAAGGCAGGCAAAGTAAGTGTTTATACTGTCACAGCCCTATGGACATAGGTGCCTGAATGACAACTTGGATAGCCCCATATTCAATAAATAATTACATTATAATTAAAACATCTGTTATAGTTTATATTAAAATACACTTGAAACTGGAACCGTGCTAATCCAGATACTTGTCCCTAATCTATTTATCCATATTAACAAGCTTTCCAAATAATCTAATGCACATAAATAGGTATGACAGGATTATGAAATTCCATTCCTGTGAAATGTGTGGGAGCCAACGGTTCTGAATCAATATAATTCAGACACATGGCTTCGTTGCTAGAACTCCCTGTGTCATGTATTATCAGCATGTAACTTTCAAGTTATGCCAATGCTTGATGTCATGAATTATATAATGTATACACTGCCATGGCTAGCCTCGAATATGCCCTGTAATGATCCCCAGATGGACGAACACCACCAAGCAGATAAACACAAAACTAATAAATCGTTCGCCTAAATTATTTGGCATATTGAGGCAAATTATTTATCAAGCGTGAAGCACATAATATATGTGAAGCAATTCGTAAAATATTTTATCTATAATGTATGTGACTTGTGTTCCCCGCAGGACTTAACAGGGAAGTTGAACGGGAAGACGACAGGGAAGAAGCGACCTCACGAGGAGCAGGAGTCGTTCTTTGGTTGGTTCACGGACCACGGAGAGGCCGGCGCTGACGAACTAGGGGAAGTCATCAAAGACGACATCTGGCCCAACCCCTTACAGTACTACCTGGTACGTCTATCTCACCCAACCCCTTACAGTACTACCTGGTATGTCTCTCTCACCCAACCCCTTACGGTACTACCTGGTATGTCTATCTCACCTAACCCCTTACAGTACTACCTGGTACATTTATCTCACCTAACTCCTTACAGTACTACCTGGTACGTCTATCTCACCCAACCCCTTACGGTACTACCTGGTATGTCTATCTCACCCAACCCCTTACGGCACTACCTGGTACGTCTATCTCACCCAACCCCTTACAGTACTACCTGGTACGTCTATCTCACCCAACCCCTTACGGTACTACCTGGTATGTCTATCTCACCCAACCCCTTACGGCACTACCTGGTACGTCTATCTCACCCAACCCCTTACAGTACTACCTGGTACGTCTATCTCACCCAACCCCTTACGGTACTACCTGGTATGTCTATCTCACCCAACCCCTTACGGCACTACCTGGTACGTCTATCTCACCCAACCCCTTACAGTACTACCTGGTACGTCTATCTCACCCAACCCCTTACGGTACTACCTGGTATGTCTATCTCACCCAACCCCTTACGGTACTACCTGGTACGTCTATCTCGCCCAACCACTTACAGTACTACCTGGAACGTCTATCTCACCTAACTCCTTCCGGTACTACCTAGTACGTCTATCTCACCCAACCCCTTACGGTACTACCTGGTACGTCTATCTCAATCAACCCCTTACAGTACTACCTGGTACGTCTATCTAACCCAACCCCTTACTGGTCATCCAATCAGCGCATGGCTCTAAAACGTCTTCTTGTTGATCGTGGTTTCATTCCATCACGAAAGTTGGCTTAGTCCACCATGTTTTTTGTCTCACTTCGATGATATTGATATAAGTTGAATTATTTAAAATGTCGGTCAGTATATCGGAAAATACATGACAGTATTTATGGATAAAGTTATACTAGTTCAGACAGTTATACAGACTTAGGGGGCTGTTTTGAAGTGGATATGCAAATTGCTGGTGAGTAACGCTGCCGGACATCGCCGTCTTGGACTAGGACCAATTTAGCTGGTCTACTCAGTCCGTCAGCGAAGGATACGATGCATTCAGAGTTCAAACACGACATATCCTATAACCTGGTGACATATATGTGTAATTAGGAACTGTAGGTATTACTTGTTGTATTGATATGTAAGGAAATTGATAATGGATAAGTCATGTTATCGGACAAGTGCGCCACGGCGCGCAACAGTACATGAAAAGTTCTGAATATATTTGGAGTCTAGTTTTCATTATTACACAGCTGAAATGTATAGCTACATATGTCACACTGCATGAATGAACATACAACCGCTCAATAATTATTTTGTCACTGGGCGAACTAGGGTTTCTAGTTTACCCTCATTCTGACGTTCATGAAGAATAATGTAAATTTTACATGGGTCTACCTAAAAAAAATTCATAAAAAACAGTATATTTAATTAATTTTGTTGTACTCATTAGCTTATATGCATGGCTACATTTCTCTAATTGGATATTGACACGTACAACCACTCAGTAATTAGCTAGTAGTATGGTGAAAAAATAGTTTTTTAGTCCTTTGGCCGAAGGTCCAAGGGACTATTGCCATCACTCTGCGTCCGCCGTTAGCTACCGTATCTCAGAAACCGTTCAGCAACTTTTTCTCTACTTTTGCATAGACATCTTGGGGCACTGCCACTATGCACGAGAAATCTGTATTTGATTGAATCATTTTAAGGGCTCCCCAGGGCCTCCAAGGACCCCAAAACTGGTAAAAATGTAACATTTGGCCTATTTTTTCAAAAACTTTTCAACTTTTTTTCTAATTTTGACAGATGTATCTTAGGGTGCTGCCACTATATACAAGAAATCTGTATTTGATTGAATCATTCTAAAGGGCCCCCAAAGTGCAAAAGGTTTACATTATCTAGTGATGTGGTTTTGAGAAGGGCCCTTGAGACCACCCCCAACATTAGATGTGTAATGTGCCACAAAGTCAAAAGCTGTGACTTATCTCTACAGCCTAGGCCATTGAGACCTTGACTAATCTTTAATTGGTCACAGCACCCAGGCAGAGTAGACACACTTGACCCCTGTTAGACTGAACAGTTGCCTAACACTTTTAAACTGTATCTTCAAAACTATTGATTTTCTATAATTGCAAGTTGTGTTTATTTTGATGTTCGTTTAATTATTATAAAATGGTGTGACTGTGGCGTCTATTGGTTAAAGATGTATTGTCTGTAGAAATATGTAGGTGACGAACATAGAAAATTAATATTCTGGACAACTATAGAGTGAAATATCCTACACTTTATTTATATCAAATGCATTCTACTGTTCTGTTTACGCTTGCCATGCTTTGTGTAGACATGGTACTGTGTAAATCAATTGTATCAATATAGTCTAATAATTACAGATTCACAATATAGTTGACACCTGAAACAACCAAATGTCAACCATTAGAAGAGTTGACATAGTTCCGCTATACACTATATATGTAAATTTAACCAGCTGCCATGTCAAGTCCGTTATAATTGTGACTAACAGTGTTCAAAATTATTCAGGTAATTAGCAAATAACAAAGGACACAAGTTTTCTCCTTGCCATACCTCTACACATGAGAAGAAGACTGACAGAGCCTGGCCCTCATTTATACATGATTTAGCATTTTTTTACATGTTGTATACAACTTTCAACACAATATCATTAATACTGCATGAAATCAGGGAGGACCAGTCTACTAAATCAAATGCTTTCTTATAATCGAAGACACAGTAAAGCCTTTTGAGTCGAGACAAATACAATTCAACCAATACCCCTATCTGAACACTGCCTGTTCTTCACTTACTACATTCGCTTTGTTTACGTCTGTGGTCAGTCTGGTGTTCTGAACAATCACTAAGGATTATTGAACACTTGTGCAGAATGTCACCCACTTGGCAGGTTTAATTGATCTATTCAGCAATGAGGACACTGCTTAGGCCTCACTCTGGACACTGTCACTCACAGTGTTGTGTATTGTTTTAGTTGGTGCATTGAGCTAATCTACTTGACCATGAATCAGTGGTGGCTCTGGTTGTGTATTACACCCAGCTGTGGAGCTAAGATTCTCTGCCTGCTATTGTTTGATGGAAGCTGTGACTAATCTGTAATTGGTCACTGGCAGTAGCTTGTGTCAACAGACAGCATTAAGCCACTAGACCCCTGTTAAACTGGACAGTTGCCTGTAGGTTTTAAACTGTGTCAAACAGTGAGTCTACCTTTTGCTCTCAGATAATCTGTCCTCTTAGTTTTACACATGAAGACATAATCTGGCATAACTTGATAAGTCTTTGTAGCAGCACATTTGTACTTCCAGTGTATCATTGCAACATAACATACATATTACATTCTGTGTGCCACATTTGAATGTTGTGCATGTAATATTTCCATGCAATCCATTTGCATATATAATGTAAAACTTGAACAGCCGTTTTCTTCATTTTCACTTTTTGATCCCTACCATGTTCAATGCTCCATAACTTTGCCAATTTTTGTAGCAGTCATATTTTTAAAACCGTTTAAAGCACCCTACCAAACCTTTACAAGGATGTAAGAAAACAATGTTACAATTTTTCCGACTTATCACTCATTTGGTCAGCCGGGGTCACATAGACGTATTAGTCCAAAGGACTTCAGGGCCACTTGGCCCATTTTTGTATTTATTTTGGATAAACTTTTACAGTTATATTTTCATGATTATTTGATGTTATACAAATATCATCACTGCATAATAATAAAGGGTCTTTTTGCCAACAAAATGATAGCTCAATCCAATTTCTGCAATAGGTATTAGCAAAGTTGTGATTTTCTAAAAGCACCCCTACAAATACCTCCAATTTGTGTACACCGTGGAAGTTTACTGTTGGTCACCTGTGGGGTTAACACGTGTTGGGGGATACACAGTGTGATATATTTTCTTTGTCATTTCTTAACCTAGAGATTTGAAACAAACAGACATCGTGTGAGTTGTAACCAAAGGCTGATGCATATAAAAATCAACACAATTTCCTCCATTGTCACAATGATATTAGCATACTACCTGTATGACTGGTTGACATACTTGATGTTGGTGTACCTTGAAGTGTCATCGACATACCTGATGTTGGTGTACCTTGATGTGTCATCGACATACCTGATGTTGGTGTACCTTGATGTGTCATCGACATACCTGATGTTGGTGTACCTTGAAGTGTCATCGACATACCTGATGTTGGTGTACCTTGAAGTGTCATCGACATATCTGATGTTGTTGGTGTACCTTGAAGTGTCATCGACATATCTGATGTTGGTGTACCTTGATGTGTCATCGACATACCTGATGTTGGTGTACCTTGATGTGTCATCGACATACCTGATGTTGGTGTACCTTGAAGTGTCATCGACATATCTGATGTTGTTGGTGTACCTTGAAGTGTCAGCGACATATCTGATGTTGTTGGTGTACGTTGATGTGTCATCGACATATCTGATGTTGTTGGTTTACCTTGATATGTCGTTGACATACCTGATGTTATTCTACCTGGACATTTCTGTTGCAGGCATCAGAAATAGACGAGGAGGGAGGAGGAGAAGGTGGGTTTGACTTTGTCAATAAAATCAGCATTTGCTGAACATTTCACTAAAACAGAAGACAATTTGTGGATCCTGTACATGCACACTGACAGTTTCCCAGAATGCAGAATCAATGTATCAAATACACTAGAGTTTCTCTGATCATTCTAGTCCAAGTTCAGGCACATAATCTGAATCATGATAGTAAATGTTTACTTTGTTTGAACGCATCGTGCATTCAAAGTTGGTTGACGCCATTTTGTGTCGGATATAAAATCGGATGTGTCCAAGTTCATCTTCGATGGCTTCATTCGCCGTGTGATTTGTTTGAAGTTGCAAAAGCACCGGCTCTGGTCACATTCGTTTATCCTTATCAGCATAAAATCCATTGGATTCGTTGTCATTTTTTTCTCTCAAATGATGCATTAAAATAAACATGTGCAGCGCTGTTCGCTTCTGCCATTGGTGTTGCTCAGAAACCATGACAAATCGTGATGGTTTTTGATGAAAATGTCATGTTAACGCCATCGAAAGTAAACAATGTCGCCATTGGTGTGACTGCCTCGATCTGGCATTACCATAAAGTTGCAAATAGATGCCCCTAAACGCCTGTTTCCGCAGAAAATTCACTGTACGTAATAATAAGTTTCAAAGTCGCAACAGCTTTCATTTTTGGTATGTACTATTGCATATCAAAGTCTGAAAGGGTTACTAATTCTTTTAAAATAAATTTGCACAAATTATTTTTTACAGTCGTACTGTTATATGCCCACATTTGAGCTCCATGAGACCAACAGATTTCAATTGTGTTAAATTTGCTACACTATTTGGGTGTTTTCTTGTAGAAGATGATCTTGATGAGGAAGGTTTGGATGAAGATGATGAGGATGAGTTGGCAGAGGAGGAAGGGGTACGTATCTTGTCGACCTAATTTTTGACCTAATACAACTTTTTAATTAATAGCTTGAATCTCATAATATCACGTGTTCGAGACAACAACATACAATAAGTATGCAAAATAAAAAAGTTGAATGATAGTTTTCGGGATATCATGTTTTGAGAACTACGGGCAATTTCAGTAAATAAAATCCCTGCCTAAACCTATTGAAAGTCTCGGTTTCCCCATTTATTTGACCCGAAACGTGTCGGTATGTTCCAACATAGTTTCTAACATGTTTCCACAACTATCCACCAGATGGTGCCACTGCATGATATGGCATACGTGGTTAGTGGAATCCGGACCCACCTTGATTTTGCCGTTATAACTGATACCTCGGTGCATTATTCAACATTATCCCAGGCATACGTTTAAAAATATTGTGTTGTAGCGCACCTTTGAGGCGTAAATAGCACCCCGCTTTGCATCAACATAAGTTGCTATATCGCTCATTTTACGAGCGATGTGGTAACGTACGACCGCAGCGGATCAGGATTATAAGATATTGTGTTATATCATACATAATTATACTGGTTGGGGGTGAACCATAGATAAGTAGATCACTTCTGTTCACCAGTGAATATGCAACATAATGGACTACCTCACTTCAAGTCAGAATTTGAGCAACAAAAATGCGTTTTATGAATAGGAATGTTATACAGTTTTGGAACGTATGATAATCAGCGAATAAAAAGAGCCATATCATTTTACATTCCGTAGTCATGATAACCAACAATCCAAGATGGCCGCCAAGATTTCAACGTTTTTGCAGTTGCTGAACGCAGTTGTATACTAAGTTCGCCGACATCGTTATGAATTTTTATGTCGATCGTCAACATCCGACAAAGATTCTTTGTTAAAACTATCAAATAATCTGTCCAAAACATACAGTGGTAAATCGCTAGTTGAAGTAATGCAGTCCGCCATTGTGGCTGCCGCAGATTTTGATAATCCATCATTAAAAACCGTGAAAATCACAGTTAACTATTATTGAGTGATAATAAACGATGACCACTGCGCTGAATAGCTAATTTATTCGCCTTGACAACTGTACCGAACAAGTGGCTCCACACAGTGGATTATTATGAGTAAAAACGATTTGAATACCAGACATCATCAATGCCGGAAAATCGGCCTGTCATACTGAAGCGTCACAGACAGTGCGGCCGGAAAACCGGCCTGTCGTACTGAAATGGTTAATTAAAATATGACATTTCACGAGGAGCCTGTGTCCTTATGCAACCATCCCTTATTGGTTACCGTAGTAACGAGTCCGTTATTTGTCAACAGGAGGATGAGGAAGAAGGTGAAGGAGCAGAGGAGGAGGGGTGACTGGGAGAGAGGGTTGCCACAGACCACAGGAGCGAGGGGTGTGCCACTATCGCCCCATGTCATCATCCAGCACAACTATCGTCATGTCATCGATCAACTTGCGTCAACGTCGTCACTAACGTGCGAGAGGACACAGCCTGATGATCACTGCCACTCGGTGTCCTCGCGTGTCCCCACGGCGTCTCCGCCCACTCACAGAACTCTTGTACATTCTCACTTCCCGGCAGCAACCACGTCATAACGTTGGTGACGCGTCATCGACGTCGCTCCACACCGTGTCATTCTGACGTTTTGTTGTATAACATCGGTGGCGCGTCTTCGACACTGCTCCACGCTGTGTCATCCTGACGTTTTCTCATCGTCTGATCACAGCATACGGACGCGCGCGTGAAGCTTGCTATCCGAATGAAATTAGGACAAAATTCTGGAAAAGACGATCGACTACATGTTAGGGACGAAGTGTGTGTTCTCGTGTTATCACCGGTGTCTGTCTGTCAGTTAGATATCTAGATGTGTGAACTAACTAGTTAAACTACGTCTTGGCCAGAATATTAATTTTCAGGATCGCATTGAGGTTGGGTTGGTATTCTCGTGCATCGCTATCAGCCTGTGCAGTGTCCAGTTGTCTTTGGCCGCGTTGTTGACCGGTAGAAGTGACCGGTGGTGGGTTGAATTGAGGGAATGTAGTGGACGAGAACGCCAAAAAACTGCATGCTTTTTGGGTGGGAAGACTTTCTAAATTTGCCCTTAAATCGGCCCTTATCTACTCTGCAGTGATAACCCGATGCACTGCAGTTGTGCATAGTGCACGGTTGGTAGCTGGAATCATTTGCAAGGGTCGTAGGTGATTGCCAAGGTCATCAGAAGTTGTCTGTAGTTCGGTTTCTTTGTTGTAATTATGTTTGAGTACAATTTAAGAGAACATGACTTGCCTGGTCGTAGGCGTGTACAAGTTGTCTTCTCTTGACAGTCGGCTGTCGTTATCAGATCAGCAGCCTTTGTATTTCAGGAGCATAATTCGTAATAAAATCACATTCTTTTGGGAGTTTTCGTTTGTGTTTATTCTGTGTGTTGTCATCACTGTGACAAGTGTTTTAATAACAGTGTTTGCAGTTTAAAAATTGTGTTCGTGAAATATTCAAATTATAATAGAAATGTTAAATATAAAAACAGCCGCTATTGGCATGCATTGCTTAGTGGCAATGCTTTCAAGTTGCCGCGCATTCCAGACCAAAGTGGACCAAGTACAACTGATTTAGCAAACTTGCTAATTCCGATTGGATGGACAGCTAACAATGCATTTCCAGCCACATGCAACAAGATAGTTCTCAAACATTTTCCCTCCACAATTAACTTGAAGATGGAAGACAGTTGGAACTAAATTTAGTTTTATATAACAGAATGCCATTTATGACCATATAGAATTATTTGAAACACCTGTCAGACTGCGGTGTCCTGCTCTGAAGCAACAATGCACCAGATGTGTGCATATAGTTAGATTTATTAATATAATGTTTTCAACAATAATAGAATAAATATGTTGAAGATGTACTGCTTGCCAACTTGTGCTTGATCCTGACACTGCTCGCAATTCGAATGTTTTGCCCATGGAACGATCAGTGTTCACCAAATATTCAAAAAATAAACACCAGCGACAGCAGGTGGAGCAAACCATAGCTTTCTGGAAGTTTTTTATTGGGCACACACCTGTGGTTTGTACAGACAAGATAGCAAGTGGGAAAAAGTACAACTGCTGTCGCTATTGCCATCTGGCTTGAGTGGAAAGAGAATGTGAACCCCTGCCAAAAGGATTTCTAGTATTAATGATGATGTCATGGTACTGATGGTGTTGACTTAATTCACCCAGTCTTTCCATGTTAATCTTCCTTCATATTCTGTACTGTTCATCTAGTAGACTGCGTACTATAACTATGAAATTATGACAGATATAAGTTACAGATACACTGAGATGCCATATACTGATGGCATGTAATTAACTGTTTCTATGACGACACAGGACATGCTTCTATATATGAAAACAAAACAACTGTCATTTGCGTGATTACATTTTATTTGGCAACATTCATCTAATCTGCGTAAGTGTATATACACACATCACATTTACAACACCAATAGTAAACAACTGACACAGGACTGCCACACATCTTGTGTCACCTGGTGTGAATTATGCGGTTCATCTGACTGAACATTCATCTTTTTTAGTTATTTCATCTGGTGAAATCATTGCACAAACAGACAGACAGACAATAGTTAATTTCTGAATGTCTTCCAAGTCCAACTTGATATTTTACCCTGCTCGTTCTTAATTCACAACTATACTGAACATGAAATATATTATTTTCTCCGCAATGATAGAACCAGACATCTCATTCTTCCAATCTGAACTTTATCAGAAATATATAACAAGAAAGGGTTAATAAATACACTAACCAACACATCAGTTTTATAAACATGCCTGAAATATACGAATACCCTTATACATTTTAATAATGTACTTAACTGATTTACAAATCGCATAATATACAGAAATATCTAACGCATCTATAGATACATAGGCCTATATTCATTATGTACCATAGTGTATCATGCATATCTTTGCAACAAATACTAATTTCATGCATGAAACTACTTTCTTTCCCATACATTATTATGATATCTACGTAGCTAACTAGTAGCTAACTAGTAGCCGTAATGTCTTCATGTTTAAATGGTGACATTTTAGCACACAGAATAAGCTATGTCGTTAAGCATATTAAACTGCAGTGAAAAGAAGTGATCAAAACTTGTCGGATTCAGTTTGTAATTATGGGACTTGGCCAGTAATGGTACCATTTAGAAACACCCAATACCACAAATGTCAACTAATGTATAATCCACGCAGCCTCCATACATGGACTAACACAAGACTATAGTGTGCATGATGTAAACAGTGCATAAACATGAAATTAACCAAACGATGTGGTTAGGATATGGAAACAACACCGGTTTATAGAATACTGTGCAGTATACAGTATGCAGCCTGGTTTATATGTAAACAATGAAATCGATGCAGACACATTGACACAAGAAAATTACCAATAAATGCAGCCTGGTTTGCGTAAGACAATGTGCATCTAGTCTGGATTACCCAAGACGACATGCAGTGCATCATTGTTTCAGAGATGACATACAACACACATGCTGTCTGGATTCAATGAAAAAGTACAGATAGTGTGGAGTGGTAAACAATTTAGACAATGTGCACATTCTTGATCACCATAACATCACATTAACTGTTTCTGAAGATCTGTATTCAGCTGTTCACCTTCTTAATGCAGATGAGTATTATGAACACAATTCATTTATAGATCACCGACTAAGCAACCATGTATCCTGAAGCAATAATATAATTGCACACACAATATGATTGAACAGACAATACAGCTGTACTGTCACCATGGTTCGGCTAATTAATCCAAAAGAAAGGTAACTAACTTGGCAAAACAATGACCGATTCCTCTGTATCTAAATGTGTTCCATGTAAGTTGTCAATCAGTAGATTCCGTTTTCCTTTCACTTTGCAAAACTCCTGTTGATTTTTGTACTGACCAAATATTAGTGTGTATTATGTATGCATTAATTTTAAATATTAAAAAAAAACGAGTCTAGAAGTCGCACGCTTCCATTACGACAATGGTTGGCAATGGACTCCTGTTATGTGCCAAGGAATGCTGGAGCCAAGAGACTACTTACACGTATCGACAACTAGAAGACTAATCTTCCAGTGAAACTACTCCTTCATAACATTTGGTCTACATTGTAATTATGATTGTATATACAATTTTCTCCAGTACCACTATCAATCGTACACTAATCGATCCTGTACAATGTTATAAATTACACGACTTGCGTATTTATTTTACAAACATGGGTTACATTACAAACAATAACGCCAAATGTAGACTAGTTGAGGACAGACAGACAGATTAATTACAAACAGGCATCTAAAATCGCCATGATCTGGTTGGTAGACAAAGCTGTAGAAAGCTAATCAACGCACATTTACCTGCCATCATTTGCGTGTTACTGTCAAAACAATGCATACAGGGTACAACAGTTATTACATGTTTTCTCTAAGCAACAGACAACGCCGATATAGCATTATTGATGCACCTTGATCATCCCTTTTAAGTGTCACATCTAGGGTATGTATATATACACGCCATATTCAATGTTACATCGGTACCGGATGATATCTCCTCATACATCACATCTGATTAAACCAGTTGTAGCTACATCGATAAGTCACTACTATTGCTATATATCTCATGATGTAGTGACATACTGGTCTCTCATGATGTAGTGACATACTGGTCTCTCATGATGTAGTGACATACTGGTGACAAACAATTAATGTTTACTGTGCATTAGTAGCATAGAAGAAATCTCTGTCGTAATAGTGACTAATAAATAAGATCTTCAAGACGTCGTCCTTAAGAGATCCTCTGCCTCAGATGTCATGTGACTTAGTTTAGGTCATGGCTGCTTTTTCAGGTCACGCAATTTCTCGAGGAAGCCGACTGGTGTCAGAATGTTGGTAGAACCTATAAATAGAAAAACAAAACGTTTTTAATTCCAAAAGAGGAAGACAAAACGTTTTTAATTCCAAAAGAGGAAGGCAACCTGGCCTACAGAAATGTCAGTAAAAAGTCTTTGGCCTTCTGCAGCACACAGCGACCTATGTACGAGGAATAGGACTCTTACTCGGTCTTAGTCGCAAAAGATGAAGAAGAATTCAAGAAATTTATTAAAAAACAAAGCACTTTATATCAATATCCTGAATAAATTATTGCATCTCAATTATTTACAAATCGTATAATTCAAAACATCAGTAAATTAGTTTCTGCTTCTAAACATCAAAAAATTTCAGAATTCTATAAACACCTCTCCCATCCCTTTCAACACCCATAACCCCACTAAATCGACCTGCTACATCTCTTCTCTTTCCTGTTGCCAACGAATACCCCCAAAATGACAAAACCTTTAACCAAATAAAGGTGGTCATAAATGAATGAAAAGTTTATTCAACAACACCAACATAATATAATTGCACAGAATGGTGTGCTGCTGCTGCTGTAGAAGGAACATAGCTGAAGTCATGTGACCTATGAGACGCTATGCCCTTCTCGAACTAAAACGTGGTAAATGCAATACGAGTTACGAGAGATAAAATAGAAAGTAACAGTCACAATTCATTTATAAACTTGGTACAGTGGTGTTTGCACTTTTAAAAGTTTACATACATGCAGAAAGCAATGAAGATGTGAATATAAAAAAAAATAGTGTTAAATGAGGTAGCATAACATAAAATCACATAGAAAAAGCAGCGACTGACCAATGAGGACCTCCCAGTTCTTCATGGCTGCTGTCACCTCGTAAGCACATCTCATCTCCGAGTACGTCATGCCACCCACGATGAAGATGAGTAGACGAGGTCCACTCTTGTAGCTTGCTTGACCACGGTCCTTGTGCCACTGGCCGTAGCGGGCACTGCAACACATGCACATGGAGAGTGGATACAGATCTTACTATAACCGAGCTTATGTATGTATGCAAGTATGTTACATTTTTTCTCTTAGATGGCTTGAACCTCGAGCGCCAAACTTTTAGGGAGTAATCTACGACCCAAGGGGTTGGATGTAAGACCTACATTTGTTCAAAATAACTACTATATGTCAAGATTATCACTTGTTTGGGTAAATAATTTGTTCAGAATGTAAAACGTAATGCGTGCATAAAGCGTATTTATACTATCAAATACAACTAAACTGTGATGTTATGGATACCATCAAAACAAAAAGTGCATAAATATATCATTCTTGAAACAAATACTTGTATTCAATGCAATGACACCATTCCTGATCATTCCAAATGACACACTTCAAATCAAATACAAATTCAATTACCACCTGTATGTTCCAAATCTTGGCCCTGTAGCCACTACCAAGACACGTACACCATACATGCATATGCACACGCACACACACGCGCTCACACGCAGTAGTTACCTGACCGGGGCTGAGGACCCTCCGAGACCAATGCCGCGGGCTCCACCAGAGAGAAGTGGATACCGCTTCATGTCCAGCTTGTCCTCAATGGCGTCCTGCAAGCACAAGACAACATCACAGCAACAGGGTATGTGACAGGTAGTGGCAGTTCACGTGAAACACAACACATCACAGCAACAGGGTACATGTGATGGGTCGTGGCAGTTCACATCAAACACAGCACATCACAGCAACAGGGTACATGTGATGGGTAGTGGCAGTTCACGTCAAACACAGCACATCACAGCAACAGGGTACATGTGATGGGTCGTGGCAGTTCATGTGAAACACAACACATCACAGCAACAGGGTACATGTGATGGGTCATGGCAGTTCACGTCAAACACAGCACATCACAGCAACAGGGTACATGTGATGGGTCGTGGCAGTTCACGTCAAACACAGCACATCACAGCAACAGGGTACATGTGATGGGTCGTGGCAGTTCACGTCAAACACAACACATCACAGCAACAGGGTACATGTGATGGGTCATGGCAGTTCACGTCAAACACAGCACATCACAGCAACAGGGTACATGTGATGGGTCGTGGCAGTTCATGTCAAACACAGCACATCACAGCAAGAAGGTACATGTACAACATGCTATGTTTCAGAAATGCCAATCCAGGAGATTTATACGTAAATCAAAATCGGGCATTTATACATAAATCGGAGGATCTTGGAAAATCAGGCATTTATACATAAATCGTACTAGTCCAACCTCATATCATGTGTATATTAAAATAATTACACGTACTTAAAAAAAGTTCTTATAAAGTGCAGTATCCAGTCCTCAGGACTGCTCAAAGTGCTTTATACATTACTCCCTAGCAGACCTGTTCAACCGAACACCAACTCAACTTCTCTGGGAAGTATCCAGCCATGCTGCAATTAATGCGAGAAGACTATTTGTATACAAAATCCATCACTGTCTATAGCCAGGTAATCATTCATACAGCTGAGTAAACTGGAGCAATGAAGAGTGAACGAACTTGCCCAATGTCCACCATGGCAGCACAGGATTAGAACCCGGGTTCTCTTGATTGAGAGCTTGATGCTCTATCCACTGTGCCACTGCGCTCCACTATTTATGTAACAGTAGAAAGATGAGGGTTGCAGCAGTAGGAATATGATGTTCTGCTTACCTCCATGATGTCTTTGAGGAATGGAGTCCATCGAGACATCTGGTATGTGTGTCCCGAGATTCGCTCTTTGCGTTTCTCAGGTTGGTAGTACTGCGGCATTCGCCGACGGCTCCCCTACCACACCAGTAAGAAACCATCATTTTAGCTCCCTACCACACCAATAATAAACCACAATTTTAGCTCCATATCACATCAATAGAAAAACCTTCATTTCAGCTCCCTACCACACCAACAATAAACATTCATCTTGGCTCCCTACCACACTAAAAATAACTTTTTCCAATGAAACTCCATCACAAATTGGTGCATACTCTTTTGTATAATGCAGTAACTTATCAATAGGCTAGTACTAGCAGGGAAACCGCTGAACACGACATTAATATTACTGTGTCAGTGACAATCACTTATGTTTTACAGTTGCAAACAAACACAATGGAAACTAAACTTTGTTGTCCCACTGGACCACTAGAAGCATATGATCTCTGAACCCGGATTTAATTTTCTGTGACCCGTAATGTAAATACACTGTAATTGTATAAGGTGTACCTACATCCTGTATGAGGGGTACTGCATGAGGTACTTATGTCCTGTATGATGGGTACCCAAGGTACCGCAAGAGGTACTTACGTCCTGTATGATGGGTACCCCAAGGTACTGCATGAGGTACTTACTTCCTGTATGATGGATACACCCAGGTACTGCATGTGGTATTTACGTCCTATATGATTGGTACCCCCAGGTACTGCATGTGGTACCTACGTCCTGTATGATGGGTATCTCAAGGTACCGCATGAGGTACTTACATCCTATATGGTACCCCCAGGTACTGCGTGTGGTACCTACGTCCTGTATGATGGGTACCCCAAGGTACTGCATGAGGTACTTACTTCCTGTATGATGGATACACCCAGGTACTGCATGTGGTACTTACGTCCTGTATGATTGGTACCCCCCAGGTACTGCATGTGGTACCTACGTCCTGTATGATGGGTACCCCAAGGTACTGCATGAGGTACTTACTTCCTGTATGATGGATACACCCAGGTACTGCATGTGGTCCTTACGTCCTATATGATTGGTACCCCCAGGTACTGCGTGTGGTACTTACGTCCTGCATGATTGGTACCCCCAGGTACTGCATGTGGTACTTACATCAGGGATGGGTTCAAGTACTCGAGTACAGCAAGTACTGTACTTGGACTTGCCATTTTGTTGAGTGCAGTACTTGGACTTGACCATCAAAGTACTTGGCAAGTACTTTTTACATGTGTTAAATAGTTGGGTCTATCGGAAGGATTGAAAAGAAATGGCTACAGTGAAAATTACTGTATATTTATTCTTATTTTGTACAAAGCTTCATAACACGAAACATAATTGGTGGTACTTGTGATGGTGGTTGATTGGTTTATAAGTATAAAGGGGATGATAAGCACAGACACTTACATGCATGTCAGCTGAGAGTTGAAGCCATGAGTCAATTACATGGGATAAATTAACACTATCTGATGCCTTGATTAGTTGTAGTGGCTTTAGATGTTCAGAAATCACAAGTTCACTTGTATTGTCGACTTTTAAGGTAGACATAATTGCCTTGGCTTAAGATAATGACTGAATAGTAGTCAGTTGCAAATTGCAATCTGTTCAGAACCTCAGAACCTCAGACTACAGACAAGCAAGCACATTGTCTTGACTACTTGACTTAAATAAATAATGAATAAATGCATGCTTTAGTGTTTTCATCGCTTTGACTTTCACCATTATGAAACATAAACGTAGGTTTCAATGTACTTGACTGTACTTGACTAACATTTTCAAAGTACTTTGTACTTGTATTTGAGTTTTTCACAAAGTACTTGTACTTGCCTATATTTTTTGGACGAATACTTGTACTTGGCAAAATTGAAAGTACATGTACTTGTATTCAAGTACATTGTGCATGTACTTGACCCATCCCTGACTTACGTCCTGCAAGATGGGTACCCCCTGGTACTGCGTGTGGTACTTACGTCCTGTATGATTGGTACCCCCAAGAACTGCATGTGGTACTTACGTCCTATATGATGGGTACCCCCAGGAACTGCATGTGGTACTTACGTCCTGTATGATTGGTACCCCCGGGAACTGCATGTGGTACTTATGTCCTGTATGATTGGTACCCCCAGGAACTGCATATGGTACTTACGTCCTGTATGATGGGTACCCGCAGGAACTGCATGTGGTACTTACGTCCTGTATGATTTGTACCCCTAGGAACTGCATGTGGTACTTACGTCCTGTATGATTGGTACCCCCAGGAACTGTATGTGGTACTTACGTCCTGTATGATGGGTACCCCCAGGAACTGCATGTTCTCCAGGATACATTTGTCATCTGGTGGAATCAGTGCATGTTGCACAAGTTTGGCCAAGTTCTCCTCACTGATTCCTGCAGCACACCATAACACAGTCACTGCAACAGTTGTCTTCAGTAGTCCCTACGTGGATCTCTGTGTTCCATCCACTAGGTGGTGGGCGTTTGTAAACGCAGTGCATTGTGGGATCACAGTTCGGCACGAAGTTGCCCCACTACATGTGTGTTATTCATAGGATGCAGAATTTTCGCAGTAATTCTAAAATAGTTTTCCTCTGTGATGCATGACAATGTTTTTCACGTTTTGACAGACACAATAGATCAGACACACACCTAAAGGATGGCTGGTGTGACATTTACATGACAGTTAGTCAATTAAACAATTCCTGCAACTGTACCAAAAAAACATGTATCTATGCCAATTTACACTTGATCATGTTAACATTTAAATCAATGACAGATCAACCAATGTCTGTGTTCTAATACCAGTGTTGTGGTTTGTGTAAACATTACTAAGTGTTATTGTTAGCATAATGAAGCGGCTAAGAACGTTCTTAACGCTAAGATGATTGTCTTAGTAAATGATGTGATTTTTTTAATATAAGCAAACATAGGAGTTTACGCAAACACGTGACGCTAAGTAATTGCGTAACTTTCATGAAACCGGCCCCAGGTATATAATCATTCTTAATGTATTCTTTGCTGGACTGATAATTTGCTGACTTCATTACTTTTTGGCAGAATCATGGAGACGCTATTGTTCTGAACTGTCTAAATTAATGTACACAATTACATGTTGTATATGTTGTGTTACATTATGCACCGGAGGCGCCACAATTTAATGTACACAATTACATGTTGTATATGTTGTGTTACATTACGCACCCGAGGTGCCACAATGTAATGTACACAATTACATGTTGTATATGTTGTTACATTACGCACCCGAGGCGCCACAATTTAATGTACACAATTACATGTTGTATATGTTGTGTTACATTATGCACCGGAGGCGCCACAAATTAATGTACACAATTACATGTTGTATATGTTGTGTTACATTATGCACCGGAGGCACCACAAATTAATGTACACAATTACATGTTGTATATGTTGTGTTACATTACGCACTGGAGGCGCCACAAATTAATGTACACAATTACATTTTGTATATGTTGTGTTACATTACGCACCAGAGGCGCCACCATTTAATGTACACAATTACATGTTGTATATGTTGTGTTACATTATGCACCGGAGGCGCCACAAATTAATGTACACAATTACATGTTGTATATGTTGTGTTACATTATGCACCGGAGGCGCCACAAATTAATGTACACAATTACATGTTGTATATGTTGTGTTACATTATGCACCAGAGGCGCCACCATTTAATGTACACAATTACATGTTGTATATGTTGTGTTACATTATGCACCGGAGGCGCCACCATTTAATGTACACAATTACATGTTGTATATGTTGTGTTACATTATGCACCAGAGGCGCCACCATTTAATGTACACAATTACATGTTGTATATGTTGTGTTACATTATGCACCGGAGGCGCCACAAATTAATGTACACAATTACATGTTGTATATGTTGTGTTACATTATGCACCAGAGGCGCCACCATTTAATGTACACAATTACATGTTGTATATGTTGTGTTACATTATGCACCAGAGGCGCCACCATTTAATGTACACAATTACATGTTGTATATGTTGTGTTACATTATGCACCGGAGGCGCCACAAATTAATGTACACAATTACATGTTGTATATGTTGTGTTACATTATGCACCAGAGGCGCCACCATTTAATGTACACAATTACATGTTGTATATGTTGTGTTACATTATGCACCAGAGGCGCCATCATTTAATGTACACAATTACATGTTGTATATGTTGTGTTACATTATGCACCGGAGGCGCCACAAATTAATGTACACAATTACATGTTGTATATGTTGTGTTACATTATGCACCGGAGGCGCCACAAATTAATGTACACAATTACATGTTGTATATGTTGTGTTACATTACGCACTGGAGGCGCCACAAATTAATGTACACAATTACATTTTGTATATGTTGTGTTACATTACGCACCAGAGGCGCCACCATTTAATGTACACAATTACATGTTGTATATGTTGTGTTACATTATG
The DNA here is from genome assembly GCA_020002185.1 of Paraescarpia echinospica. Lineage (NCBI taxonomy): Eukaryota > Metazoa > Annelida > Polychaeta > Sabellida > Siboglinidae > Paraescarpia > Paraescarpia echinospica. The sequence goes on along the minus strand of CM034540.1, from coordinate 40,454,202 downwards.
CACCGGAGGCGCCACAAATTAATGTACACAATTACATGTTGTATATGTTGTGTTACATTATGCACCAGAGGCGCCACCATTTAATGTACACAATTACATGTTGTATATGTTGTGTTACATTATGCACCGGAGGCGCCACAAATTAATGTACACAATTACATGTTGTATATGTTGTGTTACATTATGCACCGGAGGCGCCACAAATTAATGTACACAATTACATGTTGTATATGTTGTGTTACATTATGCACCAGAGGCGCCACCATTTAATGTACACAATTACATGTTGTATATGTTGTGTTACATTATGCACCGGAGGCGCCACAAATTAATGTACACAATTACATGTTGTATATGTTGTGTTACATTATGCACCGGAGGCGCCACAAATTAATGTACACAATTACATGTTGTATATGTTGTGTTACATTATGCACCAGAGGCGCCACCATTTAATGTACACAATTACATGTTGTATATGTTGTGTTACATTATGCACCAGAGGCGCCACCATTTAATGTACACAATTACATGTTGTATATGTTGTGTTACATTATGCACCGGAGGCGCCACAAATTAATGTACACAATTACATGTTGTATATGTTGTGTTACATTATGCACCAGAGGCGCCACCATTTAATGTACACAATTACATGTTGTATATGTTGTGTTACATTATGCACCGGAGGCGCCACAAATTAATGTACACAATTACATGTTGTATATGTTGTGTTACATTATGCACCAGAGGCGCCACCATTTAATGTACACAATTACATGTTGTATATGTTGTGTTACATTATGCACCGGAGGCGCCACAAATTAATGTACACAATTACATGTTGTATATGTTGTTACATTATGCACCAGAGGCGCCACCATTTAATGTACACAATTACATGTTGTATATGTTGTGTTACATTATGCACCAGAGGCGCCACCATTTAATGTACACAATTACATGTTGTATATGTTGTGTTACATTATGCACCGGAGGCGCCACAAATTAATGTACACAATTACATGTTGTATATGTTGTGTTACATTATGCACCAGAGGCGCCACCATTTAATGTACACAATTACATGTTGTATATGTTGTGTTACATTATGCACCAGAGGCGCCACCATTTAATGTACACAATTACATGTTGTATATGTTGTGTTACATTATGCACCGGAGGCGCCACAAATTAATGTACACAATTACATGTTGTATATGTTGTGTTACATTATGCACCAGAGGCGCCACAATTTAATGTACACAATTACATGTTGTATATGTTGTGTTACATTATGCACTGGAGGCGCCACAAATTAATGTACACAATTACATGTTGTATATGTTGTGTTACATTATGCACCAGAGGCGCCACCATTTAATGTACACAATTACATGTTGTATATGTTGTGTTACATTATGCACCGGAGGCGCCACAAATTAATGTACACAATTACATGTTGTATATGTTGTGTTACATTATGCACCGGAGGCGCCACAAATTAATGTACACAATTACATGTTGTATATGTTGTGTTACATTATGCACCGGAGGCATCACAAATTAATGTACACAATTACATGTTGTATATGTTGTGTTACATTATGCACCAGAGGCGCCACCATTTAATGTACACAATTACATGTTGTATATGTTGTGTTACATTATGCACCGGAGGCGCCACCATTTAATGTACACAATTACATGTTGTATATGTTGTGTTACATTATGCACCAGAGGCGCCACCATTTAATGTACACAATTACATGTTGTATATGTTGTGTTACATTATGCACCGGAGGCGCCACAAATTAATGTACACAATTACATGTTGTATATGTTGTGTTACATTATGCACCAGAGGCGCCACCATTTAATGTACACAATTACATGTTGTATATGTTGTGTTACATTATGCACCGGAGGCGCCACAAATTAATGTACACAATTACATGTTGTATATGTTGTGTTACATTATGCACCGGAGGCACCACAAATTATTTTGAGTAGCCGCTGTTAAAAGGAGGCAATCTGATTGATTTTATCGTAAAATCGTATTATACATTATACACTATATCTATTGTAACATTCTGAGCACCCAACGGTGTTTTAATGAACCCTTTTTGTTGTTGAAATTTATGATCTCGGGAGGAGATCAATCTTTAATTGACAGCATGATGCTTTTGATGACGTGGCTCCAAGTCTGATGGGAATGGACTCACACAAATGCATTCATATGAAGCTATGCCTTATCAACTTAAAAAACTAGCAGACACATAGTATATTACCTATTAAGGGTTTAACCGATAGACCGTATGCATGAAACAGGTGTCATACTGGTACCAGATTATTATATAATATGGGATATAGGGGGCCGTGATACAGGTCATAATGGCAACAAATAAAAACTGCGACACTCAAAACGACGACACATCCAAAACAGCAACAAACCAATGCGGGTTTGAGTGACAGCGCAGTGATTTTCGTAAACATTCAATTCTAAAGTGGTTTCTGCTTTGCTAAACCATATCTGCAGTCAGTATGTTATAACAGATATAGTTTATACTGTATAACATGATTTAATGATAGAAACAATCAGATTGCTTTTGTGACATTTATGAACCCAAAGAAGGCCCATTGCTGTAGCCCTCTAGGTTGTTGCATGGAATTACAGTCAAACCTCGCGTTACGGTCACCTCAGTAATACAGCCTTGTAATTAAGGTCACCCTAGGACAGTCCCAAATTATTTCTATAACAGAAGAGTAAACAAAATTAATTCCACTAATACTGTCACCTCGCTTTTCAGGTCACTTTTGCTTAGTCCCGAGGGCGATCTCAGCAGTGAGATTCAACTCTACCAGCAGGTGTTTACCGCAAGGTCAAAGGTCTTGGTGATAAGGGTATCAGGAGGAGATCATCTAACACCATAAACAAAAGCATAGAGAGTGGGAGAAGTGGACTCACCCCCCTTGTGGATAATGTAGAGGAGAATGATTCGCATCTTGTTGTACGCCTTTACGTCCTGGTCGAGCAGAATCGGCACGATGTTGCGCATGTGGTCCTTGATCTTCTCTCCTTCCACATTCGTTCCCATTGCAAGGTCCTACAACCAAATTAACACTCGTGTCATAACAAGATGACACTTCAAGGTAAGTTCTTATATACTGCAGTATCCAGTCCTCAGGACTGCTCAAAGCATTTCACACTTTACTCCTTGGCAGACCAGTTCAACTGAACACCATCTCAACTTCTCTTGGAAGCATTCAGCCATGCTGCAATTAATGTACGAGGACTATTTGTACACAAATATCCACCACTGTCTATAGCCAGGTACTCATTCATACAGCTGAGTGAAATGGAGCAACGTAGAGTGAACAAACTTGTCCAAGGTTCGACATGGACAGCACAGATTTCGACCCAGAGTTCTCTCAATTAAGAGTCCAATGCTCTACTTACTGTGCCACAGCACCCCACTCTACTTGAACACTTGGGATACTTCTTACATAGCAATTGAAACTTTAATAGCAATTATGGAATTGTAATTGTTAAATTTAAAAAAGTTTTAAATTGTATAAAATCTTTTTGTTTTTAATAACATTAAATTCTTTGAAATGCACTCAAAATTTGGAGGATTATTATACTTACAGTTAAAACATTTGTTAAATAAAGCTATTCTCAAAATGTATCATTTTTGACATTGTTCAGTGTACATACTGTTATTTCAACAAGAAACTGGCATTTACATTCAGAATTGGCATCTGTATTTATAGCAAATATTGTAATGTTTGATAAAGTTCAAATCCACAATAAGTATGATAAACTAATCAGGACTATGGCACTGATCTGTAACACAGTTAATCTGTTTAGATGACAGTCTTTTGAAAATACTGTGTAACCAATCTGATAAGTCACATCATAACTCAACCTCTCCACAAACACTGTTTTGATGACCAAGACATTAAATATGTAGGCTTTAGCACTGGTTTGTACATTTACAATTTGAATATTTCGAGCGAACAGTGAACGTTGTTTTGGGCTTATTAAATGCAGTTTGGTGAGCAGAATATCTTCAACATATTTACTCTAGTACTACAAACATCTTACTAAACGAGGAACGGACAAGGTTAAAAGCAGGGTTTTATGCTGGTGTGTGTGTTTACCTGCTCAACCTTGCAGAGTTTGTCGACAGAGCCCTGGTAACACTTCATGCAGGCCTCGGCCAAGTGTAGGTGGATGGAGTAACGACTCAGTTCCTTCTGATACTGTGGCATCTTCTTGATCATCGATGACAGGTCCCTCATTGTTGCTGTCTTCTCATTGCTCCGTATACGTTTCCCTTCCGCAAAGTCCTTCAGCTTCGATGTCACCTGCCTGGCAACACAATGGGAATCTTTAGAAATACTCTTCAAAAACATACAAGCGAAGTCACGAAAAATGAAATACTTTTGGTGAAAAAATCAATTGTCTACTCCCATTGATTGATTAGTTAGTGAGATGAGAACATGACTTTTTTAAGACAGCAGTTTTTGGAGGCAGCTGTACAATGCCAGTGTCACTTACAGTGAGACAACGGCGGTGTCACTTACTGTGAGACAGTGGCAGTGTCACTTACTGTGAGACAATGGCAGTGTCACTTACTGTGAGACAATGGCAGTGTCACTTATTGTGAGACAATGGCTATGTCACTTACTGTGAGACAATGGCAGTGTCACTTACTGTGAAACAATGATAGTGTCACTTACTGTGAAACAATGACAGTGTCTCTTACTGTGAGACAATGGCTATGTCACTTACTGTGAGACAATGGCAGTGTCACTTACTGTGAGACAATGACAGTGTCACTTATTGTGAGACAATGGCAGTGTCATTTACTGTGTGTGTGAGATAATGGCTGTGTCACTTACTGTGAGACAATGGCAGTGTCACTTACTGTGAGACAATGTCACTGTGACTTACCATGAGACAATGGTTGTGCCACTTTGCTATGGGACTATGGCAGTGCTACTTACTGTTAGACAATGGAAGTGTCACTTACTGTGAGACTACGGCAGTGTCACTTACTGTGAACAATGGAAATGTCACTTACTGTGGAACAATGGCAATGTCATTTACTGTGAGACACTGACAGTGTCACTTACTGTGAGACAATGGCAGTGTCACTTACTGTGAGACAATGGCTATGTCACTTACTGTGAGACAATGGCAGTGTCACTTACTGTGAAACAATGATAGTGTCACTTACTGTGAAACAATGACAGTGTATCTTACTGTGAGACAATGGCTATGTCACTTACTGTGAGACAATGGCAGTGTCATTTACTGTGAGACAATGACAGTGTCACTTATTGTGAGACAATGGCAGTGTAATTTACTGTGTGTGTGAGATAATGGCTGTGTCACTTACTGTGAGACAATGGCAGTGTCACTTACTGTGAGACAATGTCACTGTGACTTACCATGAGACAATGGTTGTGCCACTTTGCTATGGGACTATGGCAGTGCTACTTACTGTTAGACAATGGAAGTGTCACTTACTGTGAGACTACGGCAGTGTCACTTACTGTGAACAATGGAAATGTCACTTACTGTGGAACAATGGCAATGTCATTTACTGTGAGACAATGACAGTGTCACTTACTGTGAGACAATGACAGTGTCACTGTTCACGAACAGTTCGTGTCCAGTTGGCCGAGTGTACACTGGTTCCGCTGCGTCGGCCCACTCAGATCACCTCTCGGTGTGTTCTCAGTGGACGCGAACGGTACATGCCCACTTGCATCTGTAATATGAACGCACCAGTGGGTGCGAACGATTCGCTAGTGACGTGCAATCTGCGCATGTCTGCTGATTGACTTATTTCTTTCCACTCCATCTGTCAATCTTGTCATAAATCATTGCTACAATGAAGTTTCCACATACGACGGTTTATCTCGCGCTTCCTTATCGCCATCAGCGATAAGGCAAACGTCCGACGTCATGTCGCACATTCCTCACGAAATGCATTTCGCCTTTCCCGCCGTTGTTGAACAATGTGATGTTTTTGCCGACATAAAAAATCTTCTTCAACACTGTCACTCTCCGTTGCATTTCGCAAACCTGGCTCACTAGGATTAGCAGGTGCAACAGTACTATACTAATGCGGCATCCATATCATTTGTGCCCATGTCTGTTTGGAGTGCATGTGATGGGCATGTGATATAATTGACACATAACCCGAAAAAGTTATATGCCACGAGTTAACTACATGTATGTAATTGGGTCAGAGCCGTTCGCGAACCAGACGCAGTGTCTACACAGCGACTGGTTCACAAACGGTTCGTATCAGTTCAATTGTTAGTAGTCTGAACGCAACCCAATGCAAAGTCGACCGGATGCGAACGGTACGCTAGAATCCTAACGCGAACCAGACCCAGTGTGAACACCTTACAGTGAGACAATGAGAATGTCACTTACTGTGAGACAATGACAGTGTCACTTACTGTGAGACAATGACAGTGTCACTTACTGTGAGACAATGGCTATATCACTTACTGTGAGAAAATGGCTATGTCACTCATTGTGAGACAATGGTAGTGTCACTTACTGTGAGACAATGACAGTGTCACTTGTTATACAACAATGGTAATGTCAATTACTGTGAGAAAATGGCTATGTCACTCACTGTGAGACTATGGTAGTGTCACTTACTGTGAGACAATGAGTGTCACTTACTGTGAGACAATGCCAGTGTCACTTACTGTGAGACTTTGGCTATGTCACTTACTGTGAGACTATGGCTGTGTCACTTACTGTGAGACTATGGCAGTGTCACTTACCGTGAGGCTATGGCAGTGTCACTTAACGTGAGACTATGACAGTGTCACTTACTGTGAGACTATGGCAGTGTCACTTACTGTGAGACTATGGCGGTGTCATTTACTGTGAGACTATGGCTATGTCACTTAATGTAAGACTATGGCTATGTCACTTAATGTAAGACTATGAGTGTCACTTACTGTGAGACTATGGCTATGTCACTTAATGTAAGACTATGAGTGTCACTTACTGTGAGACTATGGCAGTGTCACTTACTGTGAGACTATGACAATGTCAGTTACTGTGAGACTATGGCAGTGTCACTTACTGTGAGACTATGGCAGTGTCACTTACTGTGAGACTATGGCAGTGTCACTTACTGCGAGACTATGGCAGTGTCACTTACTGTGAGACTATGGCTATGTCACTTGCTGTGAGACTATGGCAGTTTCACTTACTGTGAGACTATGGTTATGTCACTTACTGTGAGACTATGGCTATGTCACTTAGTGTGAGACTATGGCTATGTCACTTGCTGTGATACTATGGCTATTCACTTGCTGTGAGACTATGGCTATGTCACTTGCTGTGAGACTATGGCTATATCACTTGCTATGAAACTATGGCTATGTCACTTGCTGTGAGACTGGCTATGTCACTTACTGTGAGACTATGGCTATGTGCTGGTGTCGGAGTTCAACCCACAAGTCATCATTTTCATCAAGCAGAGCTTCCTTTCCGACATCGGCCTGTTCGTACCTGCACAGTTGACATGCTCTCATTAACTGTTAACTCCTGGTTAACATCAATTAAAAACTTGTAACATCGTATGTTCTGAAGTGGTCAAATGTAGTGAGTGGACACTCATATAAGCACTCCTAGCATAAGGAACATCCACTTAAATGGAACGACTTTGAAATCCACATTTTTGCTTACACCATTCTATGTGTCAACAATAATATAAGGAACAATGAATATTATAAGGAAAAGTTTGATCCTTATAAGAAATTATCATGGTATATATTACCATGCTAAACCATGGCAAATTAATTTCATGATAAGTCAAGTAGTCACTCAATTTTTAATGTCCAAAATGGCTCAGAGAGTTCAAAAGTTCACTAATATAGTTCATGTTTGGCGATGGCCAATGCTAACAGCTATGTGTTAATATTTAGTTCTCTATTTGTGTGTAATAAACTTGAGTTAACAATCAACCACTCATTTTGTTTATACTATACAAAATAGAGTTTGAAATCAATCAACCAATCTAACATTAAGACGACATGTGGACAATGATAACTAATGAAACAGTCAGTATTGACGTGGAGCTATGTCAAACTAAACGTACTACTTTTGTGTATATTAAATTCTGTTTCAGTACATTTGACGCAGGTGCATACTGATGTAAATTTTACAAATGCTCCACTTTCATGATTGTTCTGAGACAGATAAAAACTAATTTAAAATGAAGGACACAATAAGTAAACACACATCTGGGTAAAATTTACAAATGTACAAAGTTTCATACTTAAAATCTACAATACATATTTCAGCCGTAGCTACAAGCTGCTTTTATTTCAGATTCCTTTGACAATATTCCAACACCATGTACAAGTATTCATTTACAATGACAGCGATGCAAAAAAGTTATATTTTCTCAACAACAACAAATTGGATTTATCTCAATTTTGCCCGAAAATCCTTCAAATTGCCTCACCTGTAGACATCATTTTCAACTTCAAGTAGATCATATGCCATGGCCTGGAATGTCAACTCGTGCAGAAGTGGCGTGACAGGGTCGAAGCCCCGGTCCAAGATGATGAGCTGAGTGCGGTCTTTTTGAGGCCCCTGTCAGGGCAACACACATATATTACGTCTATCAGAATAACAATTGTGTTTTTCGTCACCCAAAACTCCATCACATCACAATTTTGCAATTATATACGCAGTTTGCAGTGGCAGATCACAAATAAGACTTGCACTGAAATGCAAATGAAGGAATTATTTGACAAAAACGCTCACAAAGACAAAGGAAGCATTACCTGTCCCATGGTGTGGTCATCAGCCTTGTACGCATCCAGTTTCTGTTGAATCAGCTGTGCAAACTCCGCGTTGCGATCAAACTCACTGAAAAATACATGCAGGTTACAAGTAATTTCTATCATAATGCTTAAAGCTAACACAATAAATTGTTGCCTGGGTAATCAATCTTCAATGTTTTTTCAATGTAAATTATACAATACAATTTGTGTATAATACACCAAAGGAATAAGTTAAAACACGTATAGGCACAAGCAACTTTAAAGGCTAAGTGAATATCTGTATATGGTGTTATATTGTGGAATTGTCTAGGTAATTATATAAAAAGTTCTGTTACTATTGAGAAATCTAAAAAAAGGTATAAAAACACATTCTTGAAGTGTACAAAATTATATAATTAAATTGTTTATTGTCATAGAAAAGAAAATATTTGGAAGTACGAATGTAGCAGTGGATTTCTCTTTTGCAATTAAAGTGTATTCTTTGCTACTCAAAATATATTACACATTTATATCTACTATTACTATTTTATGCCCATGTTATATTGATGTTGTTGCAAAATGCCTAATAAGCAATGTGTTTCAACTTTCTCCCTTTCCATTTAAACTTCTAAAATTTATAATATGTACACGAGGTGTGTTATGCACATTTACTTTGTTCTTTGTTCAATTGGAAATAAAGAACTGAATCAGAATTAATTGAATTAATGTAGGTTATTAAGGTCACTCTCAGCACTAGGATGAAATGACCTGAGTATCAAGGTTACTCTATTAGCAGAACATACTTCCTACGCTTTTTTGTTGTGTACACAATGGGACTGTCTTTAGATGCCATACTTGTGAAGTGGCCGTAGTGTCAAGTGAGACATAAAGCAAGGTTAGGCAGACATGCGATCGGATGATTTATAAAGGATTTAATTCCAGATATATCATAATCATACAACAAAAAGGAACAGAAACAAATCTTTTTTAACTTTAAAAATAATGATAAGTTCGTAAATAGCACAATATGCAGTTCTTGGAAGTGCTAAAAATGCCTTACACTTCAACCCCTGGTAGATGTATTCATTTGAACACCAACTCAACTTCTCTGGGAAGTGAGAACATTTGTTATCACATATGAGTTACAGATGTTAACCCATACGATACACCTGACTGACTCTGACATTTAAATATGTTGCGTAGTTCCCATGGATAAAATTAAGTGTGAGGTGGTGGTGGGGGGAGGAGGATAAAACAAGCACCAAAGGCACTTGATGTATCCAGAGGCATGTTGGCTCAGGCAATGCAAAACATTGAGTTTACATCATAAATTCATTGCAATATAACAGGAAAAAATGTGGTGCAATTTTTAGCAAATATTGGGCAAAGCAGCTGAAATAACACGACTCACTTATTACATAATCTGCAGTCGGGACTACTTTTAATGTAAGTCAAATATTATGCAAATACATTTAGTTCAAATACGAATGTAAATATTTCAAAATATGTATTCAAATCAAATTTAAATTTGTGTTTGATGTCATGCCAAGTTGAATGAATAGATATCTATCCTAATGCAGATATCAGAGAAGCAGTGAAATGTGCAGAAATAACAATCTGAGAAAATTTAGGAGCACTTGTATAGAATCCAGGCCCATCTTGATTTTGCTGTTATTAACTACAGTTTTGCCTAAATTTGACACATCGATGTGATAATTAAATAGTTCCACATCATCCCAGGTATATTTACACTATAAAAATATTGCGTTTTAGGTTTTAGCATATTTTGAGGCTCAAATAGCGCTCTGGTCTGCTCCAGTCTGTGGACATTCAGTCCAGTCCATTGATGACTGGACATTGAGAACAGTTTAATTAATACCCTTGTGCCTTGCCTACCCCTTTCCTGTTGTTGACATTGTTTAAAAGCTTTACTCGAGCACCGTGAACAACATTTGTTAGCACCGACACCATTTTATTGCCAATCGTCAACTTTCACTTTTGTCGAACAAAGTGCAATCCATTCATATCTCTACCAAATAATATCCATCCAGACATGTACACTATGTACATGTTTTTAAATTCATGTATGTTTGCTAAATATTACAACTGTAGTACATTATAAACGAAAAGTAAACATTTTTAAAAGCATAGTTATCAATCATGCCTCCGTCACCAAGGCTTAGAACTAGTACATTCATTACAACAAATGCCCCCATCACCCACGTTCATAAACTTTGGAAAAAAGACACTGCTGTGTTCTAGTCTTACATGCGATAATCTTACCATATAGTATAATTTAATTTAATTAATTTAATTGTGTTTTTCCCACAACTTATAATCTAATTTCCTCTCAAAAGACTGCACTGATGCAGTCTCAACCACTGACCAAGTGAGGCTATTCCATACATCTGTTCATTGGTGTATTAATTAGTTTTTTTTATGTTTAATTAACACGGTTCTTTTAATAGTTTTAGTTGATGCTCTCTCGTATGTGAATCATTGTCACTCAATGTCACAAACTGCTGCATCATATTTCTCAGTCAGAATCTCCCTATCCTCGGAGCAGTAGACTGTATTAGCATGACCAGTCCACGAAAAATGGGGCACACCTACCCAGAATGTATCTAGTTTGTAATGTTACAGATTCTGAAAAAAACGTGTACATTTCTGAGCACTTTGATATTGATGGTTATATATTTTGTATCCAGAAATATGTCGCATAGACAGTCCTGCATTGAATTCAAAAGAAGTTGAAAAATAACATCATTACATGCATAATATAAAAGAAATGTAATGTTCACATTTACCATGTTATTTGAGTGAATGTACTATCGATTAATTAATCAAATGTTAATCAACTGATTTGGGGCACATCACATTTTGAAAAGGCATATCTCTGATGTGCACGAAGGGCACATGCATGTCTTTTTCCAGATCGATCCCTGTTCATGATTATGAGAACGCTTATTCCTTTGGTTTTGTTGTGACACTGACCTTGGATTTTCTGAGGATAAAGGCACTAAAGAAGTTGTTTTATTATTATCTTTTTTGTTCAGTCAGCACTGAAGAGAATGACTAATATCCTGACGACATGAGGGTGTGATGTAGATCTGCCATCCAGCAAAGACAAGCTTACACCCACCCGTGGAGCGACAGACCAAGGGTAGCTGTCATTGTCATTATAGCACCATGATCTAGACCTCACTCCTGATGACAATTTAATTTCGGGTGTCACCAATTACAGCAATAGTAGACAAATGTGACATCACAGTGGCACCCTCTGGAGAAAGGCCATCCAGTAAAGCATATTGCAAACATGTATGTAAGTAGCACTAGGTAACCATGTGTGTTTATTTCAAATACATCTCCAATTGGTAGATCTGGCCAATGGTCCAAGGGAGCGACTGAATGCAGAATGAGGCGAGTGGACCTCGGCACCTGGGAGGAGATTCTGCCCGACTGCCCCAAAGTTAGCAGCTTCATACATAGGTAGTACCAGCATGCAACTTAACCGCGAAAACTGCCACAGGTCACAGGCCCTGTTTACCTTCAGGGTTTTAGATATATCTGCTGGCCAAGGCGGTGGATTAGCATGAAGCAAGAGTGATCCAGAAGCGTGGGCTGAAGATTAGTCAAGACACCTGAGAGAGAGACAGCAATAAGGTAGAGAAAAAAGAGATGAAGCAAACAAGTTGATCGAATGGTTAATGAGGACATGCGTTCATCGGTTGTGGTGTATAAGCGGGTGGGGTGTATGTGTATTGGATGTGTATAAGCTGGTACGAATGCTTGAAGGAAGGCAGCTGGAGAGCACAGGGAGACGTGGATAGAAATATACATAACAAGTTGAAAGTGAAAGTCATAAGACCGTGTGTAATGTTGGCATACCTCCATTGACTGGAGACGGTGGCGTTGACAGGACAGCAACAACATAGGTTGCAAGATAGAACAACTAAATCCAGAGAATTACAGTTGAAAAGACAGCAAATTACATGAAGGAATAGATAAGGATGCAATTGACCTTGAAAAGAAGACTAGTCAGAAGACAGATGATGTGTATGAGCATATGGCACGATCTAGGCACACGTACTAATTAAGGCAACAGTGTGGCTGCTGGAAAGGAGGCAGATAACATTTTACATTAGAAACCTGCCTTAAGATGTGTGTGTGTGTGTGTGTGTGTGTGTGTGTGCGCGCGCGCGTGCGGACATGCTCATGTGTGTGTGTGTGCTTGTGTATGTCAATACACCAACAGATGTTAACTGTTGTTATTACGATGGACGTTGACATTTTTTATTTTTAAGCCTGACACACTGCCTCTAACACAGTTCACTGAACCCACTAGCTGACAGATAGTTCCCCAACCTTTTTCTTATTCCCTGGAATAAAAGCACTCGGAGGGAGGGGTTAGGGAGTCATCCAGTCAGATGCTAGGACATCCAAACATTTGCACAAGATACCCAAGAAGATTCTGCAAGTGAGACCTATGACCCAAGGGAAGAATCAGTCCCTCAAGAAGTAGGAAGGACGCTCAAACATGGACTTGGGACGATGACTAAAATGGCATAAAGCACACTGTGATTTGAGTGCTATCTGTCACTCGCCACGACAAAGTGGGCAGTAAGTCACAGGCCTATTCTGCACACAAGCCAAAAATAGCTTCCAAAGTCATGTCCACTCAATTTTGTGATTTTGACAAAAACGCATGCCTGATAATCTTATCGTTCAATATCCACTTTATTTACTTTCCTCAATAATCCTAAACTAATAAAATATGTGCATTTAGGAACACACAGATTAAAAAACAATGGAGAAAATGGGTTAAAAATGACCTCATTTTTCAATACAAAGCTTTTTAAGTTTGCTTCAAATTTAGCAACATATCAAAAACTACTGAACATATTTTAACAAATGATCATCATTTTTAATTTACAATCAGTGGAAAAAAATGACAAAACTATATTTTACAATTTTATACCCACCTTGCTGTGGTCACATATTTGCTACAGCTACACCAATGTGCAGGGTAAATATGAGACAGGTAGCATGTCGTTCCTTACCTGCGGTATCTGACGGAGGGGTACTCCCCCAGGGTGGCACACAGAGTAGCGATCTGTTCAGCACACCTCTCCAGGTTCATGATGCACCCGGCCCGCATGTTGGGGTTGTAGTAGAATTGGAATGTCATGTGGCTGTCCAGCGAATACACCTGAAATAAAAAGTAGGATATGTTATTATACTGGTGGGAGCAAAAATCGTGCATCCTAATGTTTTATGCCGCCTTAATAAAACACAAATTCTTTCATAAGAGAATTATGTGTTAAACTCTATCACCTGTTCCATCAAATTTGGGCAAATATACTGTTAGAAAAGTTGTTTTGAGTGAAGTACTTATGAAAATAGATGTGCAGAATCCAGGTAAAAAAAGCATGCATCCTATCTGAGCTGTGTAAATTGAAAAAACACAAATATCCCACCTGGCTTTCGTAGGGTAGGAATGCAATGTTGATCTCTTTCAGAGTCTTTATGAACTTCGACACAGGCGACTTGCACAGTTCACTGAACAATTCATCAGGACACGCTGCAATGCAAATGTTAACTTGTAGATTACATGGAATTCATCTTGCTGAAACAAATCTTCCTGCGATAAAAAAGCAAAAGCAAGTTGTTATATAGCGCAGTATCCAGTCCTTAGGACTGCTCAAGATGCTTCACACTTGACTCCCTGGCAAACCTTTTCAATTGAACACCATCTCGACTTAGCCATGCTGCAATTAAGGCATGAAGACTATGCGTACACAAATATCCACCACTGTCTATAACCAGGTACTCATTCAGCTGAGTGAACTGGAGCAAAGTAGAGTGAACAAACTTTCCCAAGGTTCGACACCGCTGCACAGGATTCGAACCTGGGTTTTCTCGACCGAGATTCCAATGCTCTAGCCAATGTACACCATTATGCCTTTGGTGCAGATATTTACAAGATATTACAAAACAAGCAAATCAAATGCAGGAATGAAAGTTCTACTCAGCAAAATATTTGATCTCTTTTAAATAAATTAAACTCCTGCATGATAATATCTTCAATGTTGAAACTATTTATACGTTACGGGTATAAAAACGTTATGCAATACCATTTTTTTCTGCCAAAGACCCTTGCAGCCACTGATACACTCACCCTCTGTAAAAAAGACATGAGCCAACCGATACATTTGGCTGTGTGGATTCTGGAAGTCGGCCTCCAGTCCTCGAATAGACTGAAACAGGATTAAATTTGATGAGTTAAACATCACGGCTACATATTTTTAGTTTGGTTGCCCTAGATAATTTGTTTATGCTGTACCACTCATCTACTGTGTTGCAATCACAATTCTGACTATGCTTTTTACAGTTTAATGTGTTTCAATTAATGTGACTTATTCAAACATTGATTAACATTTCAACAGATGACAAACAGGTTATATGTGAATGGCTGAGGTACATGACACATAATTTCTCAGTTGGGATACCTGTATTGCATTTAGGAAGGTTATTTTACTAAGTGTTGGGAATTGGTTTAATTTTCATAACTGATCATCGATTTGGCTAAACTGATCAATGATTGATTATTATAATAAGTTTGTGTGCCCATGCCATTCTGTGAAAATTTTGATCACAAAGTGTCAATATTAATGTGACACAATGGTAACTATTGACCTAAATGTGACACAATGGTAACTATTGACCTAAATGTGACACAATGGTAACCATTGACATAATGTAATGTTTTTAATTTAACCCGGATGAAAATATAGGCGCACACGTTGTAGGCACTGTTGGAAAATGATCGAACACAACTACCTTTCCGGGCCCAGGTGATGTTTATATTTAATGTATTGCAGCTTCCTGCTGAGTGAGACTTCCCGAGTCCAACATGTACAGTACCACTTCTGAATGATGTTAATGGTATCCTTCCAAGAAACCTGTTTTCATTGTTCACTAATAGTATCTAATACTAAATATTTTGTTCAAAGCAACTGCTTATTAATATAGGCAAAACCTATCACTGATCAGACTGGAATCATGTACTCGATTAATTTAATGGAAGCATGAACCTACCAATCATTCATAAAAATTAATTAATTGGAACACTAGTTACTGTATCAAACATATTTGTGCTTACGTTCTCTGTTGGTGTGATGAGATAGACGGCCTCAAGAGATGGCAGCGGCTCACGGCGCTTCGTGATGTTCTCAACCACTGCAGCACAATGCACAGTTGCTGACAATGCCTGACAATGGTCATCGGGTTGGTAGAAAAAAGTAGATTCAAATTTCTGCTGAATACAACTAAGTTTACTAACTGCTCAAAAACCGAGTTCCTGAAGACAACCGGTGAGGATTCAGGGGTGGCATAGGGGGCACATGCCCCCACTTAGCTTGAACTAGCACCGAAGTTGGAAGATGGATGATTTTGGTGAGCCTCAAGAGGGTGCAGTTGGAGCATCTTGGTGAGCTTTAAGGGGTGCAGTTGGAGAATTTTGTTGAGCCTCAATGGGTGCAGTCGGAGCATTTTGTTGAGCCTCAAGGGTTGTAGTTGGTGGATTTTGGTGAGCCTCAAGGGGTGTAGTTGTTAGATTTTGGTGAGCCTCAAGGGGTGTAGTTGGTAGATTTTGTTGAGCCTCAAGGGGTGTAGTTGGTGGATTTTGGTGAGCCTCAAGGGGTGCAGTTGGTAGATTTTGGTGAGCCTCAAGGGGTGTAGTTGGTGGATTTTGGTGAGCCTCAAGGGGTGTAGTTGGTAGATTTTGGTGAGCCTCAAGGGGTGTAGTTGGTAGGTTTTGGTGAGCCTCAAGGGGTGTAGTTGGTAGATTTTGGTGAGCCTCAAGGGGTGTAGTTGGTAGATTTTGGTGAGCCTCAAGGGGTGTAGTTGGTAGGTTTTGGTGAGCCTCAAGGGGTGTAGTTGGTAGATTTTGGTGAGCCTCAAGGGGTGTAGTTGGTAGATTTTGGTGAGCCTCAAGGGGTGTAGTTGGTAGGTTTTGGTGAGCCTCAAGGGGTGTAGTTGGTAGGTTTTGGTGAGCCTCAAGGGGTGTAGTTGGTAGATTTTGGTGAGCCTTAAGGGGTGTAGTTGGTAGATTTTGGTGAGCCTTAAGAGGTGTAGTTGGAGTAATGTTAGTCATAAGAAAAAAGTGAATTTAATCCTAGTCAATGTTTGTTCACATTACAATAACCACACTAGTGTACAAGTATTGAGGCTTCTATCTAGTAATGCAGTGCTAAATGTTTCTCCTTGGAGGTTACTGGCTTTAAGGTTCTTAAATTCTTGTTTTACCATTCAGTCATTATTTTGACCTAGATGAATTAAACATTCTAAATGAGTAATGATAATATTTTCATGAATGAGGATTTAAGCCATACTTCAATAACAAACAGCCTAGTTTTGATATGTGTCCTAAATAAAGACATATTCACTTCAGTGAGAACTATTGCCTGAGTATACTGTAGTCTCATTTAAAGACTATTAATTATCTTCTAAAAGTGGCAAGTTGTGTAATTTTATGTTTCCTTGTACATGTAGTAGCAATATATATATAAATTGTGCTAAGTACAGTGCTTATTCACTATCAAAATAAACGCATATGTTGATAAAAAGATATATTTGGATTTTGTGCGCAGTGCATTCATGAGACTTCACACTCACATGTAATTCCATCGGACATGATTTCTGTCATCTTGCTGCAGGCAGAAATCATGCGCATACTCAGCTGGTCAACAATGAGAACCTTCCAGTCACGACCCTTGACCGCTTTGATCACATCGGTCATGATCTCTGCAAGATCACGTCAAGTATGACTAAACAAAACTCACAGATATGCAGAACGTTGACAGAAAAGTACAGTAGTACGTACACCAATTTATAAATGGAGTCTTATTTTATAAACATGAAATATAAAACTACAACAAACTCAGTGAACTGCATAAGTAATGCCATTTTGGGACTAATAACTCTAGTTTAGGTATTATTAACTTATTATAAACCAGCTGCAATAAAATGCTATATAAATTTGTTAAAAATCTATTACAGAAAAGTTACATTTGAAGTTTTGAACATATCAAAACTGACAGGGTTGGCTCATTTTTCCCACACTGGGTGGTAAATACCTGTAAAACCCATCCTGGGAAAAAACCAAAATTGTGGTAAATACCGGGACAACTGGGAAAAACTCTTAAAAGGATTATATATGAAGCTATATTGCAATAAAAGCTACTGTACCATCACCAGAATAAATATATATTAATATATATATATATTTATTGGTTATTACTGGACAATCATAATTATAGTTTGACTGAAAACCATAACATTACATGATTCTAAAATATATATTCAATTGTCAGTCATGTACTGGTAGTGTTGCTACAGGCTCACCTCTGTGTTGATAATTCACTATGCTATTTCCGAGAAACAACACCTGCCACTCATGATGCCAACTGACAAGTGCTTCACAACAGAATGCCTGACAAAATGTGTACGTCTAGTCTGGTGTACTGATACAGGGAAATACACTGCTTCCCAGCAGAGGACCCCAGCAGACTACAAGTTTAAACATTAAGTTGGAGCTGATTTTGGACTCCTAGATATATTTGTGTGACAAGTGTAACAAGCCTACCAAGGAAGAAATCAGGAGGGCCATAAAGCAGCTGAAGAATAACAAAGCAACAGGACCGGACGAGATTCCAGGAGAAGCACTCAAGGCAGATGTAGGCGCCTCTGTACCCTCTCTTTGGAAAGATCTGGAAAAAGGAAGAGGTACCATCAGATTGGAGAGATGGATACCCCATAAAACTCCCCAAGAAAGGAGACCTCAGTAACTGTTCCAACTACAGAGGAATCACACTTCTGTCAGTGCCAGGAAAAGTGTTCAACAGGATCATCTTGGAAAGAATGAAAGATGCAGTCGACCCACCGCTGAGAGATCAGCAAGCTGGATTCCGCCAGAACAGGATCATATCGCAACACTGCGCATCATAGTAGAGCAATCCTTGGAGTGGAACTCCTCACTCTACATCAGCTTCGTCGACTACGAAAAGGCGTTTGACAGCATAGACAGGGAGACTCTGTGGAAACTATTACGACTTTACGGCATACCAACCAAACTGGTCAACCTGATTAAGAACAGTTATGAAGGAACAGGCTGCAGAGTAATCCATGGAGGACAGCAAACAAACCGTTTCTAAGTGAAGACTGGAGTTAGACAAGGTTGCCTGCTGTCCCCGTTCCTCTTTCTCTTGGCCATCGATTGGATACTGAAGACATGCACAACCCAGAGAAGAAAAGGAATCCAGTGGACTGTGGACGCAACTGGAGGACTTTGACTTTGCTGACGATCTGGCACTGTTGTCCCACAGCCACAGACAGATGCAGAAGACCACTGAACTGGCAGCCACCTCCTCACAAGTGGGCCTCAACATACATAAAGGAAATACAAAGGTCCTCAAGGTTAATACAGGTAGAGGCCTTCACATATCTGGGTAGCATCATTGACAAACAGGGTGGCACAGACGCGGATGTTAGAGCAAGGATTGGCAAGGCGAGAGGAGCATTTATACAGCTCAAGAACATTTGGAGCTCCAAAGTGTTGTCATTACACACGAAGATCCGACTTTTTAACTCCAACGAGAAGTCAGTCCTACTGTTTGGAGCAGAGACATGGAGGACAACTAACACCACCACCAAGAAAGTACAGACTTTTATCAATAACTGTCTAAGAATCCTCCAGATCCGCTGGCCAAACACCATCAGCAACATTGACTTGTGGAAGAGGACACACCAACTGTCTGCCGAAGATGAAATAAGAAGAAGATGATGGAGATGGATTGGTCACATGCTCCGGAAACCAGCATCAACTATCACCAGACAGACTCTGACTTGGAACCCACAAGGCAGGAGAAAAAGAGGCCGTCCAAAGCCTCCAGGTGGACACCAAGAAGACAGGACAAACATGGAGACAGCTTGAAACAAGAGCATAGGACAGAGGACTCTGGAGAGCTGTTGTCGACGGCCTATGGAGCCCAGGAGGGACGATGGGCATAACTAAGTAAGTAAGAGACATTTGGCTACAATGTTTGCAGGTCCTTAGCCAGTTAGCCTGTGATTGTCCCTTAGTCTAAATTTCAAGGCATGGTGTGGATGGCAACATTACAACTAATGTTTGCTGAGAAGGTGCAGTACAACCTGCCCTTGTCCAGAGGTCAACATTTCCTTTGTTCCTTAAACAGATTGTAAATTGGCAACTAATAATACTGGTCAGGCTGTCTGACTTCAGTCACCATACTTCTTTAGCAGTACTTGACACTGTCCCTTGTAAGACTGACAATGACATTTATTTTATTAACTGATGAATTACTGTTTCATCTCGTTGACTTCATGCTTTAAACAAATAAAAGAATATGCCAGAACTAGTAACTAGTCAACCTGTTTGCTTTAGATGGATTATTAACTATTTTTCTAAACGGACTAAGATTAATTGCAAGAACTAGCCAATGGTAATCTCAGTTATGGACTTATTCCAGGATATTACCAGTAAATACCGGATTTTCCTACTGCCCTGTGTAAAACAGTTTTTTTCCCAGAAACGTGCCAACCCTGCAAACTGGCAATGATCTTGGCTTGTAGTTTTGCCAAAAACAGATACAATTACTCACAAGAGACTACTCAACTTCAATCAAGAACTAAGTCTCAAGCCAAGTGACTCAACTGTCAGTCACTTAGTGACACTGACATTGATTATACAGTGTCAGTGACAACCAATAAAAATTATAGGCTTATGCTTAGGCTTAGCGGACCGAGTTTAGAAATTAGACTAGCAAATTATGCAAACACACATGTATACCTCCGACTCTGTTTAAATATTTTATTATTACTGCGTCTCATGAACTATTATTAATATCCCAACATTGCTAATGTGCTTTAATCCATGACGAGGAAGCATCGATACAATATCGAAACGTATGTCTCTTAATGAATCGATCGATCGTTGTTTACATAGTCATAGATCGGAATAACAGCTGTCAATCAATAACATGACGGAAGGGCTCGGCGTTAGATTGCTGCAAAACGGTTCACATCGTGTATACAGTTTACTTTGGTGGCAGCAAGTATAGAACGAAATGTCCAAATACATTATTTTCAACCAATGTAACATGTGGCCATCGAAGTAGTAGAAGAACAATTCAATTTATATATTACTCACTATCGTGAACGGCTTGCTTAAGCGCCATCTTGAATAACTATAATTTCCCTACGTGCCAGAGGTTTCTTGATTCATAACGCTTTAAAGCGCCCCGCCCCCTTCGTTGAGCGCACGGCATATAGGGCCTACACCGTGCATAAACGTGAACAATTGTTTTATATATATTTACAAAAAAAGTGTGTATGTGGCTAACACCACTAGAGTATTGTAATGATATAAATTACTAACAAAAATTAATAAACTTTATGTGAATATTTAAATAAAATATATCGAATACATGTTCAAGTGTTTGATTGTCTTGATCAAGTGTAACTAAAGTGAACAGTTATTATGTTAATACTATTATCCTACTAATATTATAACACTTTAAATCGCATATACATGCATAGAATCACTATGTATGTACAAACGCGATTTTTAATATGCGCGAACATGCACACGAGCATAATTAAAGTTATCACATCTGCTGACCACTTGTAGCAGTTAGTGCATGTTATCTATTGATCATAGAAATTTTAAGTTGATGAATATGTTTAAAACAAAATCGATAGGTGTCTTCTAAGAATGTGTTAGACAGATGAATAAATTGTGTTTGCTTATTGACAGACCACTACCTCGATCATTTAAAAAAAACATGTTATATCGATAAGCCAATTGTTTCCTTATACATTTATCTTCTAGATTTGGTGCTTTGGATGGCAGTCTTGCTAAATTTGGTTAAAGTAAATAAACAAAATCATGACTAACAAGCGGGTCACACAAAGATGCACAGATTTACATCTTCGATTAGCAAAATCGTTTCCTTATCAATCGTGCGTCAGAGAGAGAGCCTATTTGATAGAGGGAGCACTTGCTAAATAATCCCGAGGGAGTCAAAAATAATATTTGGATGGCAATATATATTGCAATATCGAGATACACATATAGTTGTATTTTATTCGTATTGTGCAACTGCATTGGATAGATCATTAATAACGCTCTCGTATTGACATGCGTATATCTTTCTGAACCCCCAAATCCACAGCGCCCTCTCGCGTGAAATATAGCAGGCATTTACATCTGAGGTCAACGGAAATGGATTTTTATTGAGAGTGTGTTTATCAGAGTCGCTATAGGAATTATGCTATGTAAATTAAAATATTCACACCCTCTGCATATATACAATGTAACAATATGTCAACAAAAGGCGAAAAATGCGGTAAGTCAGTTGTGTTCTCGCAGTGATGAGTGACACCCCCTTGGGCCTGGCTTGGAAGTTGGATTCCTTTCCCCGGCCCAGCCCTCTCGATCCCTCCTCCGCCCGGCCTAGATCTGACTGAAGCCGTTTCTCAGACTCATAACGACCAACTAGGAAGGTTTTCGTAGATATCTTTAATCGCGAGGCAGGTTTCATTATCTGTGGAAGTCGTAGTTTCTACATGATATGGCAAGTTCTCTGCGATAGCCGAAATTTATCAATAACGATCTGACTTAAAATGTCAAAAATAATGAAGTTAATCCATCATTTTAGAAATTTAGTTTTGGTCTGGAAATAAACAGCAGATACCCACAACTAATTCTTAAACACTAAACAGTCGCCACCTTGGCTTAAAATCAGCACCTATATTAAACCTAATGCTAGACCTAGTTCTTTGATCTTTACGTCGAGCTGTCAAAGTTGATAATCAGTTACTCAAGACAAAGTCAAAACTGAAGTTAACTTTAGAAGTTTAGAGATTAGAGATTAGATTGGACTCTAATCTAGAGAAGCATAAAACATCTGCACTCATGTAGGCAATCTGTTAACTTGCATTTTGCTTTCAGTGAATGAAACATTAAAAGGCCAGAATCATGGCCATCGAAACATAAAAATGTACGTTTTTGAGGGTTTTTCCAAGTCGAAACAATATCTAATGAAATTTAATAAGTTTACATGCACTTAGATCAGTTATAATTCTTATCTGTATGACTGTATCTAATCTATCTGCATAAATATGAAATTATGCCATTTTTGTGATGAAAACATAACATCACAATTCACATGATCAACATCATTTGATTGCTGATTATTTAGACAATTCTTTACTTAAGGGCCTACTTACTTAGGCCTGTTTGCTCACTGGGAGACTAGGCCATCGACCATGGTCCTGCACTGTTGTCGGTTTGATGCCATTTTCACAATTTTGTCCAGGTTTTTCCCATCTGCTTTCTTTTGCTTTCCGTGTCTCTCTGCCAGGTGTTTCTCGGCCTTCCTCTTCTTCTCTTCCCTTGGGGGTTCCATGTAATTGCTAGTTGTGTGATGTTTATTGCAGGTTTCCTCAGTGTATGTCCTAACCACTTCCATTTTCTCTTTTTTATTTTGTTTTCTATTGGTAGTTGTTTGGTCCATTCCCATAGTGTAGAGTTGGGTACCTTGTCTGACCACTTTAGATGTATGATTCTGCACAGGCATTTGTTGATGAAGGTCTGTAATCTTTTTAGTGTTTTCTGTATACTTTGCCATGTCTCCGAGCCATAGAGTAACATTGACTTGACATTTGAGTTGAATATCCGTAATTTGGTGTTTAGCTTGAGTTGTTTTGCTATCTAAATGTTTCTCAAAATGAGAAATGTCACTCTTTCTTTTTGCATCCTAGCTTTGTCGTCTTCTGTGCCTCCACTCTTGTTAATTACGCTTCCCAGGTATGTGAAGGAATCAATTTCTTCCAGTGGTTCCCCTCCTAATATGACTGGGCTGTTATTCTTCGTGTTGGTTTTCTAGATCTTTGTCTTGCTTCTGTTCATATTGAGTCTTATCTGTGTTGACACTGCGTTTAGAAGCTCTGTTTTCTCCTGCATCTGTTGGTGACTGTGGGACAGGAGAACGAGGTCATCTGCAAAGTCCATTTCCTCCAACTTGCTCCAAGGTGTCCACTGGATACCATCTAGACAATTCGCTGATAAGCAGTTAAAAGAAGAACAAACTTATCTGAGTAAACTCAGATTATACAACTTATTAGAAGAACTTTTTTTGTTTCTTTGAACAAGTCATATGAGATGGATATTTCACAAGTTAGGGGTTAAATGTGACACACACACTAAGTTAAGTGCTACACAAACTTGTTTAAAATAGATTTCAGCAGGTAGGTTTTAGATAGCAAGGAACCATACCGCTACCAGGTTTTCCGCTAAAAAAAATGTTGGTACAGAGTTAGTCAATTGTGAGACCACAGAACTGGCAGGCTAAGCCTGCCATGGGCGCTTATGGCGCTCTGATGGGTGGGGGTTTGGGGCCCCTCCCCCAGAAAAAATGCTCGGAGAAGTGATTTCCCGGCATTTGGAGTCGGAAATCCAGCCCGGCTCATGGTGATCATTTCCATGTTTCATAGGAGAATGAATAATAAATGTAATAGTCAACAGGAAAATTGTAAACTGTAGTATGGTATCTTGTTGGGTTATTTTTCTTCACCAAGAAACAATGAATACTCGAAAATATCGCGAAAAATTTACAGCCATGACAGCACGCCGTATTCTTTACACTAAGCCTACCAATATACCGGTACGCCATGTTCTTCAATCCCGCAATGAATACCATATTTAGCCAATCACAGAATAGCTAGCACAAAAGTGTTGGCACGGGCTCATTCTTCACCTTTAAAAACGTCATCAAGTATGAGTTTCATTGCACAGAATATTAAACAAAATGTTAAAATCTGGATTTATTTTGGGTACGTATCTGTACCCTAGAATTATTTTTGGGTACGTAATTTTACCTTTTTACCCTATTGGTGGAAACACTGCCTACTGAGGCTTTGTAACATACCTAATTTGTCAAATCCCCTTTTGTCGTCTGGTGGCGTGTGCCATATCATGTATGACTCTACATATAGTATGCACCATATATTTTATCACCCTATAGACCTGTTCTTTTGAAAACCATGTAGCACTCCAATAAGCATTTTATTGGAAATGGTAAATATTCTTATGTTGACTTCTCTGAGAAACAATATTTTTATAATATACCAGTACAGTTACAGGTAACAGCATATTAAATTAGTTTTTTCCTGTGACCTGTCTCCAATATATATTCTGGTGTATATATATACATATACATCTATATATATATATATATAAATCAATTTATTTCCAACACCAATTTTCATATATAATATAGTCAATTAAAACTATGTTTTATATATTATATATATATATATATTATATATGTATATATATATAGTAAATGCATACTAAAGTGTAAATTTATATATATATATATAAGTAAATTTACACTTTAGTGTGCATTTACTATATATATATACATATATATATATATAATATATATATATTATATTTTATATATACTATATTTATATGTATATAATGTTGTCTAAAACATAGCTTTAATTGACTATATTATATATGAAAATATATGAAAATTGGTGCTGGAAATAAATTGATTTTTTTTTTAAATAACTGCTTAAAACTGAAAGTAAGCTGGATCCTGGCTCATTCCATAAAAGCATGCACATTTTATGCAGGAAGCTCATTTTGTGTTAATAACACAGTGGAGCTACAGTGTGAACAGGGCACTAAGTATTGATCAACTTAACTATGTCAGTACTACTGAGGTTGTGAGCACTGAATACTGCATTCCCAGCAACTTATAAGAACATTGACTGCATCATTTTAAGTCAAGATTTTAGCAGCAATAATATATTTTGCTAATAGCAACATCATACTTATTCTGAAAGTAGATTGATCATCAAGTAAAATAAGTCAAGACAAATTTCAGTTTGTGTCACCGTTACAACAAGAAATCTTATAAATGACATAACTTCATCACTAATGTAATGATTAAATGTATTGTCCCTGTTAGTTTCACGTTTGTCTCCGACGCTAACTTCTACCAAGACTATATCAGTGTTATTACTAGAATATCGTCACTGCCAGATTCAATGTGACATGGTTGTCAAGGCATTACTCAATTTGTCTGGTTTTCATATATCCACAATAGCATTTAATCAATGTCATTATGCATTAAATTATTCCATTTAATACATGGTGCCACTGTATCAATTTATTATCCTTGAGAGACAGACAGATTTGACAGATGTACAGATTTATTTTAACCATATATACATGTAACATGTACAAATGTACAAATTGAAATAATTTACATAAATGTGAAAGTCAAGGAGACTCCCATTAAGACATAACATGTCGTTAACATGGGAGCCCCCTTTTAGTAAACATAAATCAGATAATATAAATATTAATAACAATCATACATGATAACCAGAGCTACCAAGTCTCACAAGTCTCATACATTTGGCGTGAGTCTCGTGCATTTAGCGTCCATCTCACGATCCCGCCCATAAACCTGTAAATCTCACGCATATATTAAACAAATATTAATACAGCCAAGCATATTTTCATGCACATGTCAATATATTTGTTATACCTAGTAGTGCTGCCTCCTAGTGTCTGCTTGATAAACGTCTGTGCTGCCACCTGGTGTTCTTTTGGGGAACTGAACCTCACACGTATTTCGCAACTCAACTTGGCAGCTCTGGGTGACGACCAAACCTCTAACCATACATAAAGCTTTATGTTTTTGGACTTTGTCAACAACTGGCTCGACCTACTACATTGTTCAACTAACTGAATGAATACAAAGTTAACTTGCAGGCCCTTGCCACTAAATAAGTTGAAATATGTAGGTAAATCAGTAAAAAGCATACTCTTGCATGCTGCACAGCTGGTTAAATGTTGTCTAAATTGGCCTAATTCTATACCCCAAAGATGGCCAATTGGTTCACTAGGCCAAGATAGTTTCCTGCGCAACTGTATCCTTACCTAAGACCTGGCGTGGCCTACAAACAAAGCATGGCTCTGAGCTGACAATTGAATCTGTGCCCAACTGTTAACTGTTCTAGTTGTTTTGAGGCTAAATAACCTCAACTTTTTACGCTGGTAATGAATGAGTCGGTTCATTGTGGTCAATGGTTAGATGTGTGAAGACAGTGTAAGACTTGACCTACTCTGCTTTGCTTCAATAGAGAACAAAAGATAGGAAGTTATTTTTATTTCTTTGTAAACATCTTAATTATGTATGCTCTGCCCCAGAGCTGCATAATTTAAAAGCATGAATATTGTAAAAAAACAACTGTGTTGATTTTGTTAGAAAGATAGGTCAACGTTTCACATTAGTCAAACATGAATGAAACTCAATTTTAATATAATCTTAGAAGGCTTTGACTTAGAATATTAGAATAATATATAACTAATGAATTAGTAAAGTAATTTTTGTTGATTCTGACTATGTGGGTACCTGGCTGGTACTGGGAATCCACTTACTGCCAGCCTATCAATGCTTCATAACTTCATTTTAAACTGTCTTGTCTGTTCCTCATATTTAAATATAATTTTCTTAATACTTCAATAAAAATATATCAAAGGTACACTGCCTGCCAAATTGCATTTTAATACACACAAAACCATTTTTGCAATTTCAGTGTTGCGCGGGGACTTGCGCCAGATAAATGTTTAAATTTGTTAATTCATAAATTATACCCGGTCTTTATTGGTAGTATTATCGGGCTAACTGCAATTGCCATTTGATGTTGAACGTGTTCACTTAGTTCCCACACAAAAAAGACCTGGTTCAGTGAACTTCCTGCTAATAATCACCAGCCTGGCATGAGAGGATATAACGGAACTAACAAAGTCATTTTAACTTGTAAAATACTAGTCAATGCGCTTAACACAGTAAATAGGAAACCTTAAATACTACTGTACCGGAACAGGAAATATTTATTTGTCCCCAAATACACAATGCAACAAAATATTTGTTACAAAAACAAAAAACCTTGCTATAGATTGTAAGCAAGTCGACATGAAAATAAAAGTGGTAAGTATACATGTAATCTTTGGTAGAAAAATAAAAGATTATGTCACAATAAGGGACAGGAGACTCCTACTAAGACTAAATATAATATGGTCACTGTTGAGGGAGCCACCATATGAATTAATCTAAATGATTATTTACCAGTTTAACCTTATATAAAAGAAAATTGCTAGAACAATTACTGATCATTACAACGAGAGAATTGTATCAATATATATGTCCATGGATATATTACACGCACTAAATATACAAACAGTAAGTTTTTATATTCCGTAATCTATAACCAAGGAAGTACAGAGTTAGTAAATCATATATTGCATATATAAACAGTCATTAACATGTATAACAGTCATTAAATGTATGCCAACACCTTGGTTGCAGAACAAACGCTGTCACCTAAGTCACGTGTCCTCAAGAAAGCAAGGTCATTTCGTGATGACATCCGCTCCAAGATCACGCGTCGATCGTCTAGTGGCGCCAGTTCGAGCAGTATGCCCTCGTCACCAAGGCCGGTGGGAAAGTCACCACGACACCGACGCAAGGCTGTCCACAGGGCAGGCAGCTTCTCTGATGGGGCACAGCCAGAGCTCCACCCTGCCACTCACACTGTAAGTGTCTCTGCCAGGCCCTTAGCCAGAAATAATGTTTTGCCAGTCTTGAATTAATCAAAAATGTGCCTTTTAGCTCGTGAACGGCTTGCATGGAAGCCACTCACATCAGTCGCAACCACCATTTTAGTTTTTTCTTTGATAAACCAGTGTTATTTGAGCCATTTATTTAATTAATACAGATCCGTTTGATTGGTTTCACTGCCAGTTGTGCCAATGATAGTCATTAATGTGGGCTGGTAGACATGGAACTATCAGTTAAGCTAGTGACCAGCTGGCCCCTTCTAAATTCCACCCATCTTATCAGTTGTAATTACCCCTCTTGGCTTGAAGATGGGTAGATATGTCTCAGACTAAGCCCCTATTCTGTACCCTAACCTAACCGCTGTTTTAGGGTTTTCCTCCTAGACACTGTGCATCTCTGGCTCCAAACTTTCAGGATTTGATCTACTATGCATCAGAAGAAAACTGACGCCATTACTTTTTTAGTATTGATGTACTGCACATTAGACTAACGTTATTTTAATGCAGTTTTAAAATAGATTGTTGACAGTTTTACGCGTGCGTAATGGGATTGTTCTAAGCTATGTAAATGGCCTGCCGATCAATTGGGGAGGTTTCACTTTGCTTGCATTGTGAAAAGCTACTGAAATTTACATAATAACATACATACGGAACGAATACAGTTGAAACTCGCTTTACGGTCCCCTCAGAAATACAGCCACCTTGCAAATAAGGTTACCCTAGGATAGTCTCAAATTATTTCCATGTACAGTAAAGTACAGGAAATTAGTCCTGCTAATACAGTCACCTCGCTATTCAGGTCACTTTTACCCGGTCCCGAGGGTGACCTTACTAGGGAGGTTCCACTGTATTTTGGGGAACCAGAGCATGGTCATTTATGCTAGTTATAATGTGTGGCCTTATACGAACAACATACTCGCTGCAAGAAGATGAAGATGGATCGACCATATTCTGAGAAAGAAAGGTAACATCATCTCCAAAGTAGCACTAATTTGGACACCTGAAGGAAAAAGAAAATTAGAACAGCTCAAAAAACCTTGAGGAAGACTGGAAGAAGAACTAAAACAATCTCATCTAAGCTGGGGCCAGGCTGCATAACAGGCTGCAGACAGGAAGAGGTGGACGACCTGCTAGTGGGAACAAAGAAGACTAAGCACCCTCATGGCCAGTATCCTTCGTCTCAGCTGAAATGTTTGTAGTGAGCAGGATACACACATTTATAAAGTTGGCGATGCAGGTTCACAGAGTAACATATCAAACAATATTTGCTTTGAGTTTTTGTAAATAAATAAAAAATGTGATATATATATATAACATAACATTGCGGCCATGTGTGTTGGCAGTTTGTGAAAGTTGGTATTCTAACCGAAAAGGTGAAGGTGTTTGCCCTCAAGACTGGTAGTAGTTGGGGTGAGACCACAATATATTTCATTATAACCTATCCTGTGCTGGATGGATAATTTAATTACATGTTTTCTTTAAACTATCTCAGCACATGAAACATAGACTAACTAACTGACCCTGTGTGGAAAATCCTTGAAAACATCACCTCAATTTTAAGAAAAATTCACCCAAACCTGATACCTCTAAATTGTGTCCCAATCTGGTGATGAGTTTTAAAAATATTGATGCATTCTGCAAAATAACCACTGTAATGTGTATGAATGTGCAGGCAACTAATGTATATTTATTGCTACCTCATGAAAAATCTAATGCAGTAGTACATTCAGTATTCACTGTACCAACATGTCCCATGTAAAGGTGTTTGAAAAAATGTACACGTCACATCAAAACACAATTTTCATAGAAACTCGTTCAATGTGTAATGGTGAATGGACACTAAATGTGGTCTAAGGTCAATTTTGAACATGGATTGTAACTTCAAAACTATCTGCTAGGTGGCAGCATCCAATGCAATTTTTTCTATCCTTGATTATCCAGGATCCAAGATGTGGTGCTTCTCTTTGTTGTCCTATGTGGAACAGAACAGTTGTTTTCACAAAACATAAAAACACTCGCTAGTTTTACCAGGAATTTGGGTAACCAATGTAACCAATCAAATTGACTTTCAGCCAAACCCATCAATTGTGAGTAAGTCACCTAATCGGTTTCTGCCCTATCTGAGTTTCTGCCCTATTACAATTATATAGCTGGATCTCATATTAAATGCATTTTTAGTCAGATATATCGGACACAATGAGCAAAGGACGTCTACAAACTTGCAATACAGATTAAATTAAAACGAGGCAAACAGGTTTTTGACAGATATTTTTATAGCGAACGCAGACCTCGTGACTACAGTGCACCATATCGGTGACGGTGATGTAAACAACCGTAATATTTAAATTTATCGTGCGAAATTGTAAGCAACTATTCACCCTAATCACCACAGGAAAGTTAACGGACAGCCCGTGGAGTTTATACAGTGAATGCGTTGCGATTTGTCGCACAGTGATGGTTTTAAACACAATGAGGCAAAAACCGAATGCTTCCGTATGGCACGTGAAGTGATTATCGTCTTACGAATATTGTGAGTATTTAACTAAAAACAACTTATTTGACGGTTCGTTTGCATGCCACTGATGAAATAAGTGTTTCTGATTAATAATATTGATACGTTGCTGGACGATTTCAAAAATTCTTGGTGACAACTGCATATTATGCTTGTGTAAGGCAGAAACCGAGTGGTCCAGTATATATAAATGAGTTCTTTAACAGGATTGCCATCCAAAGCTACAAGCACCAGATGGCATGTAGACAAGGAAGCCAATTTGACAACCCTACGAGCCATACCCCTTCAAGTCAACTACCCTCTTTCACCATATCCCTTCAACTCAACTACCCTGTTTGACAACCCTACTATCCACACCCTTCAATTCAACTACCCTCTTTGAGAACCTTACTACCATACCCCTTCAACCCAACTACCCTCTTTGACAAGTTGACAACCCTACTAACCATACCCCTTCAACCCAATTACCCTCTTTGACAACCTTACTAACCACACTCTTCAACTCAACTACCCTCTTTGACAACCCGATTAGCCATACCCCTTCAACTCAACTACCCTCTTTGACAACCCTACTAACCACATCCCTTCAACTCAACTACCCTCTTTGACAACCCTACCAACCCCACCCTTCAACTCAACTACCCTCTTTGACAACCCTACTAACCACACCCCTTCAACTCAACTACCCTCTTTGACAACCCTACTAGCCATACCCCTTCAACTCAACTAGAACCCTCTTTGACAACCCCACAACTAACCCTTCAACTCCATCAAGGTGACTTGGGTACAATATGACATTGCTTTGTTTTGCAGTTTATTAGTCATAATCCATTCATAGTCAGTTAATAACATGATTACCCATAATGGGAATAATGAAATAATGGCTACTACTGATGGTGAGTATTAGGTAGAATCAGCATAGTTCCACATTATAAGCCAGATTACTGACCTAAGCTGCAATTACTGTGGAATGTGTTTACACGATGGAAGTAGGCGACACTTACTGAAGACAGACCTAGCATCAGCTGCCTTCACGTGTCACAGAAAAGTCAGTCCAAGTTAACACCATATTTCTTAATGCATGCAAGCAAGTTGCATAAATTGTTAGAAATTTGCTAAATATATATATATATATATGTATTTAGAACTATATTAAATAGTCATTGTTGAAAATCGCCAGATATATACAGCTGTATGTACCTGGTAGTACATAATATACTCTTCCAGTATAATGTATAGCTGGGCAATTATACATTTGCTGAATGTATACAGTAAAGCCTGCCATAGCAGACCTGTCCCAAACATAAACCTGTCTATTATGGACACTTGTCCCACATTACTAGTATACATTGTCCACTATCTGTCCATAGTGGTTATCTAGCCATAACAGGCATATTGCGCAATCCCAATGATGTCCACTATGGACAGATTTAACTGTTTTTAGATTTTAAATAGAATAACATTATTAATCTTTTTAAATAGCCCAGATATACACTGTATAGCTGTGAATATCTTTTGAAATTTTTCAATAGTTTCTATGTATATTTAGGTAATTTCCAACATTGAAGTTCTTTTCCATTGTAGAACATTTTCCAAAATAATACCAGGTATGTGTATATAAAAAGGTCAGCCTGTCCAGTCCTGGCCAAATCTGACAGCATTAGATGTGTGTAATCTGTTGTTTTAGCTCATTTCATACTAACTGTAGATATTATTGAAAAATCTTTCAATCTATGGTTTTTTTTTCTTCAAATTAAAATATATTATACAATTTAAAATACCATAATAAAATAACATGACTAAATATTTTCTCATAAGCACAGTTGTGAAGTGTAATACTTTTTGACTACTTTTGGATTGTTTCCCCCAATGCAAACATTACATTTACAGGTATGCACATTAATATAGTATATATTATTATAACTAAAAGAAAAATAAATCGTAATATTTTATCTTAATCACACTAACTTTAGATGTGACAGAGGGTACAAGTCAGCTAACACCGTCTCTTGTTCTGACTTAGTATTAGAACAGGGACTATTATGGTCATTCCATGTGAACGCAACCAAAATTCCTGAAATTTGTTGCCCTCATCTCTTAGATTTTTTAAATAAATCAGTCTGGTGAAAGTCTTTGGTAAGATAAGCAAGAATCCGAAATTTGAGTGTTCTAGCTCCAGTAGTTTTCGAGTTACGACAGATTGAAATTTGGGACTAAATAAATAAAATTATTCACATTTCACCGGTTAATATCTCTTGAACTATTTAACCTGTGTCAATGAAACTTTGTGGAAATGTTCTCTACAATGTATAAATCACAAATGTATAATTAGAACATAAATACAGTGTATGGTTAATGTGCACCAAGTTGATAAACAATTATTTATTCAATAAATCACTAGCGAGAGGGTTTTCAGACATTGATTGTGAGCAAAATACACAAACTCCAGAAACTAGTTGTATATAATTGGTATACACATGCAAGTGTGCATAGCCGTGTAATATGGCAGGTCTGGTTGTCTTATTTATGAATCTGTACATATGCAAAAATGGTACGTTGTTTTATTTCTTAAAAAATTGACCAATTCCGACCCAAAAAGGTCAATGAAGCATAGCATGTATTGTCACAAAACTTTTTGTAGGTGTAAGCTTGTCCCTATAACACAAATGACTAATAACTCTCAATATCCTTCCATGCTTCCTTCTCAAGAAGAATGGTGACCCTTGGGTACCCCAAATTTATCAATAAATCACTTGCGAGAGGGTTTTCAAGCATTGATTGTGAGGTAAACATATTTGCCGTTGTTAATATTTGTATATATTTGTATCTTATCATATCAGTGTACATTCTCGGAGTAATATGACTTGTCTGACTGTCTTAATTACGAATCTGTACATATTCAAAGATGGTACAATGTTATATTTATCTTTAAAAAAAAAACTTATGATCAAAAATGGATATGGGATCGAAAGTATATCTGCAAATTTTTATTAGGCAAAAACCAGTCCCGTTTACAACATAACTATCAACCTTAAATAATCAGAAATCCCAAAAGTGGTTGTATAACACCAAGTGATAGCATCTTTTTGAAAGATAGAGGGCCAAGTCAAAACACACACATGGACATGTCATTAATGTATTATTAAGGTACCAAAAGAGTGTTTACATTCTTCCACGATACAGGTAAATTGTATTGTATTGTATTTATTCAGATTCCAACAGGTCCAGCGGACCCAGTAACAGGACTGATAACTGAAACAATAGATATAAAAAATAAAACAATAGTAAATGTAGGTATTAAACCTGC
This sequence comes from Paraescarpia echinospica, assembly GCA_020002185.1. NCBI lineage: Eukaryota > Metazoa > Annelida > Polychaeta > Sabellida > Siboglinidae > Paraescarpia > Paraescarpia echinospica. Next base: position 40,419,837 of record CM034540.1, on the reverse strand, counting down.
ATCACACGTGTAATGATACATATGGCACTAATAGTAATATGTTATATTGAATTAAATATTTGTGCAATTTTATATCCAGAAATATGATGGAAATTATGTGGATTTGAGATTTTCTACAAGTTTTTTATTACAAATTAAACAGTGATGATTACTGTTACATAAAAAGGAAGTACCTGGTAGGTCACATACAATTTGTGTGTGATGAGAAATTTTAGAATTACTTGTGTTATATAAGCATTTGCTTTATGCCTCGTAAAAGTTTTGTAGCAATAATTTCTATCCCAAATCCACTTTTTTTAATCAGAAGTTGGTTATTTTTTAAATAAATATAATAACGTACCATCTTTGAATATGTACAGATTCATAATTAAGACAGTCAGACAAGTCATACTACTCTGAGAATGTACACTTATATGCATAGATACAAATATGTACAAATATTAATAACAACATGTATGTTTAGCTCACAATCAATGCTTAAAAACCCTCTCGCGAGTGATTTATTGAAACATTTTGGGCACCCAGAAGTATCCCATTTTTGTTGTGAAGGAAGCACGGAAGGATATTGAGAGGTATTAGTTATTTGTGTTTTACGGACAAGCTTACACCTAGAAGAAGTTTTGTGACAATACATACTCCACCTCATTGATTTTTTTGGGTCGGAAGTTGGTCAAATTTTATGAAATATAACAATGTACCATCTTTGTATATGTACAGATTCATAAATAAGACAACCAGACCTGCCATATTACATGGATATGCACACCTGCATGTGTATATACAAATTATATACAACTAGTTTCTGAGGTTTGTGTATTTTGCTCACAATCAAGGTCTGAAAAACCTTTCGCGAATGATTTATTGAATAAATCATTGTTTATCAAATTGGTGCACATTAACCATACACTGTATTTATGTTCTAAGTATATTTATGTGATCTATACATTGTAAAGAACAATTCCACAACGTTTCATTGACACAGATTAAATAGTGCAAGAGATATTAACCTGTGAAATGTCAATAATTTTATTTATTTTTAAGTCCCAAATTTCAAATTGCCGTAACTCGAAAACTACTGAAGTTAGCACACTAAAATTTCGGATTCTTGCTTATCTTTCCAAAGGCATCCACCAAGCTGGTTCATTCAAAAATTGACGAGATTAGTGCCTCACCCATTGGTTGCGTTCACACGGAATGACCCATTAGGAGAGAGGGAATCAAATCACAATTATCATAAATTATAAAATCATTCACTGTGGTTGATGCTAGTGCCTTTGTTACGCGTGCCCTTTGTTATGGTAGTCGACCTGTCGTTCCACATAACTCTTATAAACAGATGAAGCATAAACAGCAGTCAGACTGATAGATGGTGCTGGTGCTACTGCAGTAGACAGGGTGCAGAGAGGGAGGAGAGTTTTTGTGAGTGTGGTGTGACGGATAGTTGGAAAGAGGGATTGACAGTGCAGGCCTGGGGGAGTGAGTCACGCCAGGATCTCGATGTTGCATCCGTGTGTCTATAATATACCATTGTTGCCAGTACACGGAGACAGCTAGATCCACAGGGATGTGGCCCTCAGTGGTCCTCGATAATCGACGCCGGAGTCTGTCACATGACGCTCTCGCAAACAGCCAGGTAATTGTATTCAGTGGTTTCAGCGGTATTGTCACACACGCACATCCGTAGTTGTGTTTGTGATGTCAACGTTGAACATTTTTGATGGATCGTTTTAGTTGTGGTTACGATCAAACCATTGACCGATGATCAATTATGTATCTGCGGTGATACGGAAATCTGTGGTTGATTTGTTTTCGGCAAATGGATCAGGGACTGTTTGATGTTGTGTCTTCTGCGTAAATATTCACGGATATAGATACTCTGCATTCAATGCATAAAATACTTAATGTTTTCCATAATCGATTTAGCCCAATACATATCAGGTTCGTTATGTTGAAATCTGCACTGTGTTAATTTTTTTATAATCTGCACAGTTGGTTTAATAAAAGATTGTATACTTTTGCAAAAAATCATTGGGTGAATAAAAGATGACCATGGACATTCATTGCATTTAAACTATAAATGCTATATGTCCAGACCACTTTTCCATTTTCTTTCATGGAATTTTGACTGCTAAATGTTTTTGTCTGATGATTTCACACACAAAAATTTCATGGACGAAGCAAGTAGTATGTCATAATGGATACTAAATGGTTCGGTTTGTTGTTGAACTACATGTGTTGATCTTCACCCCACTTGTGGTTCGGGTTATGGGACGTTGAGAACTGTGAAAGTTCAAAGGCACGCCTCTGCAATAAGTGCCCGTTATAGGCAATAGCGGCTGTTTAATATTTTTAATTTGTGTTTACATTTTTAACACGTCTGGACCTGTAATGGTGCCTCTTACAACATGGATCTGGTATTTGTGACTAGATCCCATTATCAGTGAATTCAAGTGCAGTAGGACCTTGTCCTAATCCTGGATAAACACAACATCTGTCGGCTGCATGTTTTTGTTAGTTTTTATCTATGTCTGTCTGAATCTTGTTCATTCCTTTTTAGCATATTTAGATACATTGTCTTTTTAGAAAGCCACTGATCTTTATAGATGCTATAGAAAAACACGAGAACACATCATGTCAGTAAAATCTATTTTGAATACAAAATACAAATCATGTGAAATTTGTTTTCTTTTAATTATTGCATCTGTAGTTTAGCAACCCTTTGCAACATAAATTTTCATGAGAACTTTCTAGTGACAGTTTAATTAAATCAATCAGTTAATCAGTATTAATCAGTAGTATATTTACAACAAAAACACTATGAATTACAATTATTTTAAAAATACATCACCATTGACAACATATAAAAGTCAATATCAATATATACAATAGGGTGTTGGAAATGAGACAAACTTATATCTATGAACCGGCATTGTTGTTATACAAAATAACTCTTACAAGTAAAATAAAATGTCAAATTAATGATTAATGCAGCTACAACCTGCATATTGTTTGGTTATTCATATTGTATTTATTTTGTTTGACCTGACACACACAGAAGAGATCTAGTTTATACAAAACGATATTGTTTGGCTATTCATATTGTATTTATTTTGTTTGACCTGACACATACAAAAGAGATCTAGTTTGTACAGAACGAATTCCTTGTATACTTTTGTGCAGCAGTTTCCATGGTTTATCAGCAGTGCTGCTAAACACCGTCAATGGGTCACTATGGCATTTGTGTGTCCTTGTTATTTTTATGATGCATGACAGGTTACGCGGAACTAAAATGTATTTGTGTAACAGGATATGGCCTGGGTCACCAGACTGTGCTACTGTAGTTGTTCCATCTCATGTTGGTGACACACCCACTATACCCCTACACATTGAAATCATCCCCCGTACAACTGATCTGACACAAGTCTGGTATTTAAAACCTGTTTAACCTGACGTATTTCAGGTTTTTATGGGCCACATTCATCAGGCTTATATTTGGTTTACCGTATTCGTTCTACTAAACGTACATGCCCTAATTAGCATGCACCCCCTATTTTGGCAGTGTCTGACACCATGGCAGTGATCTCCAATGCCAACTTGACAGGTGTTTCCATCGTTGTACTTTAATTTTTACCAATGTCACTCTAGATTCAAAGTTCAGTGATAACAAAATATGTTGAAAGGTTCATCTAAATTATCAACTTTACAGTGTTCTGCTTTCCTTTTGCTCATACAAATGTGGATGCATAAATCACTTGCCAGTCACGTCTGCTGAGATGGTTTTACCTGGGAACTCCTGGAGCCAAAGAAAATGGGGGTACACCCTTTTACACTTGTTGGATGTGTCACATTTTCACAACTGAAATATTTTAAGTGTACTATACGCTTCATAGAACAAATACCGTTTATCAGCAGTGCACACTGGGTCATGTTTGTGTGCTGTATGACAATGTGATATCTGTCTCTGGTGGGGAAATTGATGCACAAAAACTGCACGGTAAGGTGAATGTTTTCACACAAATTTATATGAATTAAACATTATTTACTTAATTTTTGTTTTATGTCTGAATAATTAAGC